>PVHX01013061.1:0-56409 GCA_004024805.1 Geosciurus inauris | reverse complement strand
CCTTTTGGCAGCTGCTCACTGCAGCTGCCCTGATCCTAGACCCTGATCTGACCTAATATCCCAGCCTTTTTGATGATATAGGACAGTAGATTCTGTCTGGCTACTTCGTGCGGGATTGGGGGCATCGAGAGGGGGAGATGGCTCGGGTGTTGGTCAGGCAGGGAGGCAGATGCAGGGGTGTGGGGGCCTCTGGTTGTCAGTCATGTTGCTTGAATGTAGAAACATCATCTGTGGGTAGGAACAGAAGCTTGGGAGAGATTACTGATTAGCAGAAAAAGAAGGGGGCTGCTGAATTTGGTGGGAGTTCAATTTGATGAGAGTCCAAGGCTGGCCTATTCTGTAATAAAATTTGTTTAAGTTTTTAAGTAGCTGTTACTGCATAATCAAGTCCTCCTGCCCCCGCCCAAAGGCAGTGAATGGGGGCCAAGGAGAGCACTTTTTGCCCTAGAAAGGGAGGTGGTAACAAGTCATGGTAATTTAGCCTTATTGTACAGTTAAGTCACCATAACAAGGCATGTAAACATAGCATTTAGTTTTTAATGTCATAGATGTTTATCTTTAAACTATTTTAAATGCCCAGGAATGGCTGGGTTTTTAGTTTTGCTAGGTGTTTAAGATGAAGCAAGTCAAATGGACTTTTGTTCTTACCTATTGTTAAGAGTCACCTTTTGTTCTCCTGGGAGGCATCCTTGAGGAACTTGAGAGCAGCTTGTTAGCTCTGCTAGTGCCATCTGCGATAGAATAGGTCAAGGTCTGGGGCTGACCATGTGGCTTCCCCAGGAAGCATGAGGGACAGTTCTCTCTCTCTTTGACCTTCCTGTTCATTGTATGGCACTTGATTGGGTCTTTAATTCTCTAATGGTCTCAGAAATCTCCCTGATCAGGAGGTCCTGCGGCCCAGAGGTGCAGAACACTTCAGAGAAGTTTCCTCATTCCTTGAATTCAGGCTGACTCAGAGGGTCCAAATACTGATTTTCTTGGTCCTTTAATGTAATTTTAGTTTCTACCTCTTGATCTTAAACACTCAGCAAGCCAATTTTACCAGTCTTAAAGTAAGAGTACTGGGCTTTAACTTTAAAGTCTATCCTATAGGAGGTGGCTGATTTATCTTAAAATAATCTGGGTTGGTTGTTCTTGAAGTAGTATCTCTATTTTGAAGCCATTGTAGTAAGCTGGGAGACAGGACTATTTCAGGCAGGACAGGGATCCTTGCAAAATTTTAGCAGAATATTAAATAGATTAGGTCCTCATTTATTTAAAAGATTGCTCTGATGTAAAACTAACTTAAAGCCTTATCTGATTGATGATAGGTTCAGTTATAAAACAGTAAGTGATATAAATCGATACCATACAATTTCAGTTTGGAGAACATCAGCTTGATATAGTGCTCTTTTACTTTAAAGCTTGTACATCTGAAAGAAATGAACGCATTTAATATAAAAATAGAACTGGTAGCACCATAATTGCATCGATATTGTTTAACCGTAGTTATATAAACCCCAATTTTTGAAAGTTAGTTTCCCCAAGTGACAAAACCTGAGAGATGCAAGAAAGTTATCTTATTAAGAGCAGAACATCACTTTAGATTTTAACTTTTTGTATAATTACAGTTGTAAACCTTTTGATCAGAAACATTCTCTTTCCTTCCAATAAATACCACATTTAGAATCTTTAATTCCTTTTGTTCATATCCCAAAGCAATTCCTGCAAATCTTCTGAACTTAGGCAACAGTAGAAACCTTTAAAATTTCATATAGGAATTTATAAACCTTTGTGTTTACTCAATTTAAATTGAACCTTTTAAATCATGTAAATTAAAAATATTTGGATCCATTTTTAATGTTTAATTGATGAGCATTAATTATCTGTGTCAATTTTGATACCATGTACATAGAAGTTAAGAAAAGAAAGAGTCTTAGAAAAAAATGACGCTACCGGTAAAAATAAAAAATGCAGAGTGGTTGGTCCGGCAGCCCATAGACGAGCGAGAGAGAGCTCCGCTGGTCTGTGGCAGCCGCGCTAGTCTGCCCAAATGGTGCGCGGATGGAGCGAGACACGTAGGAAAGCAGGGGGGAAGGCCCCGCCCAACACTCTGTCTCTGCCCTCCGGCACTGGGACCAAGGCCAGCTCCGCCTCCCAGGAAGACGGCGTTGCCTTGAGGTAAGGTAAAGCGGTAAGCCTGGGGGTGGGGGCCGCCGCATGGCAGGTAGCTCACAGACCCCAAACAGTAAGCTTGGGGAGAGGGGCTGCCGCAAGGTAGGCACTTCAGTGCCTGTGAGCGGCAGCCGCACAAGGAAGGAGATAAAGGAGCGAATGTGAAAAGGGCTTTTAGCAAGAAGAACTTGAGAGGACAGAACAGATGGGAAAGAAGGGAGGGGCGAGAGCACACTTTCCAACAAAGCCTTGATGAAAGGAATTTCTGTCCATTTCCTCATCCGGTGACAAAAATTAGCCAAATCTGTGAGGATTTGAAAATCAAAAGTTCCCCCTGGAGGCCATTTTGATCTGTTATCTAAGCCATAGTACAGTGGAGTTTTGAGGTCTAGAGAAGAGTTGGGGTTCCCTGTGACTTCTCAGCGGTCCTGGGGAGTGGGCAGGAACATAAAAAGGCATCCCTTAAAATGTTCCCATCCATGGGAAAACGGGAGGGGGGGCAGTCGGAAAATTGAGGCGTCTCTGCGAACTTTCCGGGGCCTGGTCAGTGGCGAATGGCTAAAATGAGGTATGGGAACGGCTTCCCAAATCTACATGGCCTCCAGCAGACAGAGGCCTATGCGCACGTGCAGGTTACGAGTAGGCCTCTGGAGCGGACTGTTGGGGGGTAAGCTGAGAAGTCAGAAGAAACTGGGGGCCTACCTCACTCTTGTCAGTCTGGGTGAGGAAGACAGAGAGCGGCTCAGGAGTTCTCCCTGTCTTGAGGGCTTGCCTCGACCCCGGTACGGGGGAGATTCAAAACCCTCCTAGGTTTTGGCACCATTATGTAAAGACTAGATGACCAGGAGATGAATTAAAGCTGCTCAGCAAGGCTTTATTGAAAATACACGCTCTCAGTCCAAATCCTTACATCCATCAGAGTGTGTCTGGGAGAATGGCGTTGGGGCTCTGGTGTAGGGAGAATTCAAAAAGACTCAGTCAGGAAGGGGAGGGCTTGGGGGCAGGAAAATAAGGTCAGAGTCCTTCCTGGATAGGTCAGGAAAAACCTGCTGAATGACAGGAGGTGTTTCTACTGGTGACTGTCAGCATCTGGCTAGCCACTCCATTTCGCAGCTGCTGGCTGCAGCTGCCCTGATCCTGGACCCTGATCCGACCTAACAGTGTGGTTGGAATGTACTAAATAAAAAAGAGAAGAGACAGCATATTCTGAGGTTGGACAGATAGTAAAGCAAAATGTCATGTATGGCCCTTAGACCAGTCTAACATTACTTTGATATATTAGATTAGAATAATTTGTTCCACTGTAGAAAAGAAGAAAATATGAAGTTGAAAAGATGTAAGAAATTACATCCAGAAAATTTCCAAAAGATGAGAAGAGATAGTGTGGGAAAGAGAAAATATAGATAATATTTAGAAGAATGCAGTAATATCCAGAGGGAGAATTATTTATTTTACACAATGTTCTGGGTTTTGCTTTACTTTACAAAGAAAACAAAACATATAACATAAGCTGCCTACAACCATCTCTTTTGAGGGAAGGATGAGAGTTAAATCAATGTACACCTGATTTCCAGCTTCACAGAAGCATTTTCAGTAGCCCACTATACAAGAAAGCATTTCAGTGTCAACAAGTCCATGCCCCTGGAAGAGTCAGCAGCCATTGTTGTCCCTGCTCATTGTCACATGTATATTTGCAAAACGTGCCCCAGAGCTACACTCCTCATTAGTAACATAGAGTTTTTTCAAAGTCTATAAGTCTGCATAAATTCATCTTTCTGGAAAGACTGAATGGGTGCAAAAGTGAAATATTCCAACCATAAACTGGCTCTTTAGGAATGATGATGTGTCCTAAATATCACCAATTTCATATGTACTTACTAGTTCTAATAATGCAACTGTCAAGACACACTAATACAGTCTAATTATCCACTTGAGACTTCTAGATTATTTTAGCTGTACTAAAATCTGATCTGGGGATCCTGAAGCAATAAAGTGTCATAAAGGGTTCAGAGCAAAAATAAAGTTAGCCACTTTGACCAAATTCTAATTATTAATTTTAAGAAAAAATAATTTCTAATAATTCTCAAAGCAAAATCAAAGATTTGCTGTATTCTAAAAGTGTGTGTATGTTCAAATTTAGCACTATGCATCAAAGAGCATTTCAAGAAGAACAATTTTATTGAGCAAAATATTCAGATATTGGCCTACCTATATATGTACATGGTAATGATGCTTAGGCAGGCATTAAATGTGGACTAAAGGGAGAATATATCTAACAAATCAACTTACACTATTACTAAATTATGAGATACTATGCAGCTTTTAGAATATATATCCTGTGAATTTTTACTGGCATAGTAAATCTTCATATCAAAATTCAAGTAAGTATAAAGATGGATGAATATATTGAGTGTGCAGGAATTTTATAACTTTTAATAATAATAGTTTTGAAAAACTACCAAAGAAGACAAAAGCAAAGTTATTTATATATTAAATTCATAATGTAGGTCAGGAATAACAAAAAAGATGTAATCAAAATATTTGCAATAACTTGTGACTAGAAATATTAAAAATATTTTTTCTCCCTACTATTCTATGTTTTCTATATCTTCTATATATAAAGATAATTGTAGGAGAACTCTCCATACCTTCAACCCCTCCCTTCCATCTTTCTCCATTTTATGCTAATGGACTGTGCGCTTGACAAAGAGCACCCCTTTGTTTGTAACTTTGGGCCTGATTGGTCCAGGAGTATATAAAATTTTTGAAATTTCTGGAATAAACAGTGTTTCTGCATCTCACTCTGGCAGAGACGTTTTTACCTACACCCCAGGGTCTGGGTGCAGTGACCCTGAGGGCCGTCAACCCTCATTTCGTCTTCCTCAAAGACCCCTCCCCTCTTCATCTTTCAGGACCCCAACTCGTGAAGTGGACCCACGCAGGACCCAGGCCTTAAAGCAATAATTGGCGCCTACGTGTTCTAGGGCTTCTTGACTCCTCAGTAAGAATTCATGAAGGTCCTCTGTCTTGCTGGTGAAGGTAACACCAGCCTTTATGTTATTGTCTTCTGTGTTTGTCTTTGTGTGATAAAGTTAGATCAGGGAACATACTTCTACTTCCTGGCTCCTTCGGCAGTCACAAAGGGTCTGATCATCAGCCCAGTGACTCCAATCCTAGTTCTAAACATTTAGAAACATTTATTTTCATGTTTTTATCTCTCCTAGCATTCCCTCCTACTTTCAGGAGGCTTTCCTGTTTCCTTGGCTGCCCATCTACATGGGCTGGTCCCACCTCTCCCCCAGCCCTTAGACCAGTCTAACATTACTTTGATAATGTTAAGCATTATCAAAGCAGCCCTTCTCTCCCTGCTTCTTGGAGGCTCTCCCAGCCCACCTATCCCCCTTACACCAGAGGCCCTTGGCTACCACCTTGTGGATGCTCTGCCTCTCTGATTGGCACTGCCCTGCGGCACCCATACCCCCACACTTGCCTTCTCCCAAAGCACAAGCCCCACCCTGGAAACTCACAGCCCCTCCTTTGCAGCAAGCTGCAGCAGTCCCAAGCTTCTGCGCACAGAGCACTGCTGCGAGGGACCCAGAGCTCCTGCCAGTCGCTGCACAAAAAAGTAAAGGAAACCACTTTTGCAGCAGCTCTGCCCACCAGCTACACCCAGCTTGCTCCCTAGCACCCGCGGGCGGCCCCACACACCCACTGTGGCCCAGCCCATGCCTGCTGCTGTCCCACATGTATGCCATTCTCTGTGCCACCAGCCTTCTGTGGAAAAATAAACAAAACTGCTTCTTTGGTGGTCCCACTGCTCTGATCTCACCCGCCTGGGGCTCAGCCTGCCAGCGTTGGTGGCCCCGTCCACACAGGTCATAGTCACAAACACCAGAGGCAGTTCCGCCCATTGGGGCGGGGCCGGCCCCCACCTTGGGAGTAGTAGGTGTGCTCTTGGATTCACACCTGCAATGCACAAATGCATGCCCACCGGCAGAAACTGTTCCAAGGCCTTAAAGTGACTGTGCCCCTGCTGCAGTGCTGCACGGCCCCACCTGCGGGAGGCCCTGTGTGCCTGCTGCACCCTATGCGGTCCTGCCCTGGGCGGTCCATGTGCCTGCCGGCCTGAGAAGCCCTGCCCACTTGAACTCTCTATCTCTTGGCAGAGAACTGCTTGCTGCCACCAGCCTTCCCAGGGAGAACTGAACAAAAGCACTGCCATAAAAGTGTCCCGCGCAGAAAATTTTTTGCACTCACGGAGAAAAAGGAAAATTCCCATGCATGCTGTGCACACCTCCTCTGGCCACAGCCACACCCTCCAGTGAGCTGCCTAAGCTGCAGGTGGACCAGAGTGGCTGCCCGCTTCATTCACAGTGGGAGCATAGACTTACTCAAACAGTCTGCCAGACAAGCTTTTGCAGACAGCACGTACACAATCTAAGTCTGGCCACCATTTAAGCGTTACTGTTTGCTTTCACTTTTAATGTCTCTGCCACCACTTCTTCAACATGGGAAATCTAGTCTCCTCAGTCCTCTCCTCCTTCATGGAACACCCTTTTCCTGTAAATGCCCCTCCCTCCAATTCCCCTCCTATTTGCTCCCCCCTGCCTTCAGCGTCCCCTGTAGTCACTCCTTCTCCTCCCTACTTTGCTTCCTCTGCCTGTGACCTGCTCATTTATCTCTCTCCTTCCAACACTTTTGGCCTGATCCCACCCACCACCCACCCTGCCACCCATGCTTACATGGTTAATCTTCAGGCAGATGGCAACATCTGCCCCTGGATCCCTACTCCAGTCCCTGAGCTTACTCAGCTACACAAGGCCTGTCAAGACGCTGGCTCCCTCCTCTCCCTTTTTTATTCAACTTCTGGAGTCCTGGTCCTCCACTCTCCAAACTCCCTTGGATTGGTTTTCCCTTCTCAAGGCAGTTCTCTCCACTTCACAATACCTTCAGTGGAAGGCTTCTTACCCAGAACTTGTAGAATAGGCTCGTTACAATATAACACAAAGTCTTAATTTTTCCATGTATATGCTATCTGGCAGGGGTGACTTTACATCCTCCCAGTCTCAGGCACTTGTCAGTAATCTTATTTACTTTGAGCAAGTCAAGGACAGTGCCCTTAGAGCCCTTCATAATTTGAGCCCTTCCACTCCTCAGGAACTTTTCAAAAACCTTATTCAACATCCCAATGAATGGTTTCTTAATTTCTTGGCTTTTGTCATCCAGGATGTTGAAAAGAAAGTAAATTCTGGCCCAGGCCAGGACGCCCTCGTTCAGCAACTCACCTGGGAAGGTGCTAATTCCACTTCTAGAGTGGCAATAGCCCCAGTGAGACATGAGGAACTCAATAAATGGATTTCTGCCACTAAGGAAGTTTCCACCCCGACTCAATTTCGGCCTTCTCGGCTGCCCTCAAGTCCTGCTTGACCTCCAACACTCCCTCAGCTTTCATGGGCCACTCTCAAGCCCCTATCTGTTGGGGATGCAACAAACCTGGGCACATAGCCCTCAACTGTCCCTCTAATCAGTCATCTGAGTTATGAAGGAAGCCCCACACCCCATGCCCTCATTGCAAAAAGGGGTACCATTGGGCCCGAGACTGCCACTCCAATCCTTTAAACTTCAGCAGAGGCAACCCTCAGCCCCATTAAACAAGAGGGCCTCTATTCCTAGGGTCAATTGGACAGTACCTTTGCTCCCCACAAAACCTAGCATGACCATTTATCTAGATGGGAAACCTATTAAAGTTCTCATCGACCCTGGATCTGATGTTACTATTATTGACACTGGAACTGCCTCCTTGTTCCCTTCCTGGAAGTTCACCAGTGGGCCTAACATCCTTGGCATTGGCAGATTCACACCCTCTCATAGAATAACTTCACAGGTGACATGGGAGGATCCTGATGGCAACTCTGGATGTATACACCCTATTATAGCTGAGGTTTCCCAACATGCTCTGGGGATGAGATTTACTTTCAAAAATGGATGTAGTCCTTACCACAAATGACAAGGCTCCTCATGACAATATACTAGTCCATGACAAGGTAAACCTCTCTGGGAGGAACCCCCAATTATAATGGGCACTGCCCCACTGTCAGATGTCTTCTGCCTTAGTTGGGTGGACACCTCACCCTTCTGGTGGAGCAGTGGCCTATTCTTGAGCCTAAGCTTTCAGCATTAAAGAACCTTGCCCACAAGCAACTAGCTTTAGGTCATATTGAGCCTTCAACTGGCCCTCATAATTCTCCAATTTTTATCATTAAAAAAAAAAATCAGGCAAATGGAGATTATTACAGGACCTTAGACATATCAACAAGAAAATGGAAAAAATGGACACATGTCAAGGTGGCCTTCCTTTCCCCTCAGCCATCCTGATAGATCACTATATTACTATCATTGACATCAGGGACTACTTTTTTTCCATCCCTCTTCATGAGGCAGACAGGCCTTACTTTGCCTTTTCTGTCTGGGAACCTAATCATGCCAACACTTTTGAGCAATATCAATGGAAAGTCTTGCCACAAGGAATGAAAAACATCCCTACCATCTGCCAAATGTTTGTAGCTAAAGCCATCACCCCCTTAAGGAGAAATGGCTATGCTGCTTATTGCATGGATGACATTTTAGTGGCTTGCAAAGGCCAAGCATCTCTTCAAGTGCTTCTGACTTCACTCCTAAAAAATTTAGAGAATCTTAATCTTCATGTGGCCAAGGAGAAGATTCAAACTCATCCTCCCTTCTCCTTCTTAGGATTTCATTTATCTCTGGTGATATAACCTATTAAACTCTCTCTTGATGTCCCCAGTGACATCTCCTCGATAGAGTTACAAAAATTTTGTGGTAATATTAACTGGATTAGGCCATTCTTGCCATTACCTCCAAAAATACTTGAGCTCCTGTACAATCTGCTTAAAGGCAGCAAACATCCTTTTAGAAGGCTTAAGATTACCTCAGAAAGCTAGAGGCACCCTGGCAGAAATCAATCAACTGTTCACATCTGCCCAGCTTCAAAGTTTTGATCCTGCTCTTCCTCTAACAGCCATAGTACTTTCCACCTTAAAGTTACCCCTAGGTGTCCTTTGGCAATGTGACAGACCTTTATTATGGTCACATCTTCCCTGGAGCTCCTGCCACAAAATCACAAGTCTCACCTTACACATTATAGCCTTAGTGGTGAGGCTCAGAGAACAAGCTAGATACATCTTTAATAAGGAACCTGACACCATAGTTGTACTCTTTCATCAGGAACAAATTGTCTTCCTCCTACAAACTTCTTTAGACTTCCAGATAATGATGGAGGGATTTCCTGGATTGCTGTCTTCCCATCTCCCTCCTTCTAAACTACTGCAGACCCTACAAGATCTTCCATTGATAGTGACCATTCATGCCTTTCCCTTGAGCAAACCCATTCCTATGGCCCCTTGTGTGTTCACAGATGCCAACACTCATCATCTTGGCTACATTATAATGGGATCTAATATAACAAATGATCAATTTGTCCAAAGGCATTCTGATTCTGTCCAAGTAGCTGAATTGACTGCACTTATCCTGGTGCTGGAAATATATCAGACCATTTCCCTTAACATAGGCTCTGATAGCATATATGCTGTCAAGGTCTGCTCTTCCATTGCTTATTCTTTATTTAGACCTGGAGACTGTCCTGTCTATCAGCCTATGGCTACTCTGAAGGCAATACTAGAAGTTAGACAATAACCATGGTATATTAGGCACATTCGCTCCCATTCTAGGTTGCCTGGCTTCCTATCAGAAGGGAATGCCTCTATTGACAAACTTGTAAGTCAGCCTAAAGTCATGATGTCCACTCTAGAACAAGCTAGAGCCTTACACCAGAGGTTTCACCTCTCAGTAGATAGTCTTCAATGCCTATTGCCTGAAATTCCAACCCAACAATGCATTGTTACCACTGGGTCCACTCCAACCACAGAGAGTCAACCCCCATGGATTAATACCCAACTCCCTCTGGCAGATGGATATCACTCATGTCTGTAACTTTGGGAAATGTAAATTTGTACATGTGATAATTGACACATACTCCTCCCTTGTATATGCTACTGCCCTGGCAGGGGAAAAAGCAACCCGTGTGATTAAGGCTCTAAACAAGCAATGCTATTCATGGGTGTCCCATGGTCAATAAAAACAGACAATGGCCTGGCCTATGTCTCCCTCAGATTGAAGGAATTTTTAACTTCCTGGGGAATTTCCCATACCAAAGTGATTCCCTATAACCCTCAGGGACAAGCAGTTATTGAGAGAACCAATTGCACTCTAAAGGAGATGCTTCAGAGAAATTTGATTCCACTGAGAAAGACCCTTCTTTGAGATTGTTGTATGTTTTATTCACCCTCAACTACCTCACTTTTGACAAACAAGGCCTCAATGCAGCAATCCGACACTGGGGTCCATTTACATTCCCCATCCCTCTTCCCTTGGTGCAATGGAAAGACCCCTTGACCCTTCAATGGAAAGTCCCAGACCCTCTGCTCACACAAGGATGAGGCTATGCTTGTGTCTTCCCCCCAACAGAGTCTAAGCCCCTTTGGATCCAAGCCAGGAACATTCGTCCAAGCCTCTCTTGAAAAGACAACCTGCCCCACCTGAAGAGAGAAGCCCCTTCTGTGAGTACCTAAACCAAAGCTAATGTTGTTTTTGACCCTTCTATTTTTCAAAAGGTGTGGAGTGAATCATCAACTGTTAGATCCATCCAATTGGTTATCACTGGGCTCGGGGTTCTAAGCCTTCTTCTGGTTTTCTCTTTGTCAAACTAAACAAGCTTTCTTAGTTCATGTCATTAAAGAATCACAGGAACACAAAAAAATTCCTGCCACATGTATTGCAGCCCTCAAGAACATATAAGAAGCTCGCCCACCTCATCTTCACTGGAAATGCAAGGCTTTGCAGCTTTGGCCGATCATAACCCCAAACCTCTTCCCTTCCAACTCTCCCAACCCCATCATCCCTTCTATTGGGAGAGAGCTCATTTTGGGGCACATGCACAGGGGCTGGCTAGTCAAAGATGGGTAAGATGCTCAGAGGAGCACAATGTAAGATAGGAACAGCCTTGTTTGCCCCTCCCTCTCATGTGCATGTGTTGATTGGTCAATGATGGGTAAGAAGCTCAGAGGAGCACAACCTAAGACAGACTACAGTCTCATTTGCACCCTCCTCTATCATAGGCAGCATGCAGGACTGTGAAAATCCAGTGGAATGATTCTCTCCCATGGAGAGATTATCACAGATTTCTCCAACATGCTTGCTTATGGGTCATACAGGCCCCACTGTCATTTCAAATAAAAGTAAAAACAGGGATATGTAGGAGCACTCTCCATACCTCAACCCCTCCCTTCCATCTTTCCCCATTCTATGCTAATGGACTATGCACTTGACAGAGAGCCTTTGTTTGTAACTTTGGGCTTTATTGGTCCAGGAGTGTATATAAGCTTTTGTACTTTCTGGAATAAATGGTGTTTCTGCGTCTCACACTGGTAGAGCAGTTTTTACCTACACCCAGGGTACTGGGTGCAGTGACCCCATGGGCCGCCATCCTTGTCCTGGGAGACAAGGACAAGCCTCATTTTGTCTTCCCCAAAGACTCTCACTTTCTTTGTCTCTTTGGACCCCAACTCGTTGAGCAGACACATGTAGCATGACCTTAAAGCAATAGATAATATATTACACTGTGAGATTTGAAAAAAAAATTGTATTGAACACAACAGAGTCTTTATGGATTGTTTCCTGTATTTGCTCTCTAGTGTCATTCTAAACATAATTTCTCATCTTCTCTATGTTCCATAGGAACACATAATATGTGTTGGACTTTTCATATGATTTTATTATGGCTAAATTCATATATGCATTTTTCAATCTATTACTGTGTGAATTCTCTTTAAGATGATCTTCTTTGTAAAAATTTATGTTGAAATTCACATTAACATATAAGATATATACTGATAATTATTCATTATTCTATGTATAAATGTTTTTTTGAACCAAGCACATCCAGATTATTTCAGAAATGGAATATCATCATACCAGAAATGGAATATCACCATACCAGAAACCACCCTCACCTTATGCTTCTTCAAATTAGTGATCCCCATATACAAAAAAAAAAAAAAATGTGAAAATTCTCAAACCTAATTTTAGTGTTCCATTAAGTTTAAGCAAATCCAATCATTTAAATTTAGATTGATATGCCTCTGACTGTCTTCCAGCCATGATACATAGTTATCCCTACTAGAGAGAAGAGACATAACAGGTGATGCTCTTAATCTCTCTGGATTCAAGGCCCATTGTCTGTAATAACTTGCAGTCTAGCTGAGAACCAAAAAGACAATGCAGAGTCTCCCTTACATCAAATACAGAATTACAGCACCTCTTTGCTTGACATCCCTTTTCCTAGTCCAACAGCTACATTCTTACTTCCCTTATCTATTCAGTTTTGATTAATGAAGTGATTTCTACTTAATTGCATTCATCTAATTACGATCTCCTCATATAATAGGATCATCCAGAGGCTTCAAATTTCACAAGAAACATTAAGTCTTTGTTGAAGATTTGGTTTAGCCATCATCTCAAAACATACATTTGTACTATATTCATTTAATTTAATCATATCTTCTCATTCTTTCATTTCCAAGAAAAATCTAAAACACTTATAATTCTATTTATAATGTTTAAAAATGTTTTCTTATTTACTTTTACTTATTAGTTTTAGTTATATGTAACATCAGGATACATCCTGACACAATCACAAAAGTGTGGAACACAATCAGCTCCAATTCAGTCCCTAGCACTTCTCCCCACATCCCTTCCCAGATCCTCTCCCTCCACTCCACTGATCTCTATTCAATTCATTAACAGTTTACTTTTAAATTTTTTTTAAAATTAGTGTCCTGTGGGTACACCTGATGCTGGAACCCACTGTGCCACATCCATTCATGTACATACAAAATTTTGCTCAGAGTCATTCCACTGTTTGTCCATTTTCCTGTCCCTTCTTCTTCCTCCTCAATCCTCCTTTTCTACTCTACTGATCTTTTCTCTATTTTGATTAAATTTTCTCTCCCTTTTTCTTCTTTCTCTCTTTCTTTTTTATCTGCCCCTTCCCCCTATTTTGGATTAGCTTCTGCATATCAGATAAAACATACAATATTTGGTTTTGGGGGACTAGCTTATTTCACTTAGCATGCTAGTCTCTAGTTCCATCCATTTACTGGTAAATACCATAAAGTCATTCTTATTTATGGCCAAGGGTATATATATCACATTTTTGTCTATTTATTTGTTGAGGAGCACATAGATTGGTTCCATAGCTTCGTTATTGTGCATTGTGCTGCTGTAAACATTGATGTGGCTGTAGTGTCATCACTGTAGTGTGCTGATTTTAACTCCTTTGGATATATTGCAAGGAGTGGGATAGCTGGGTCAAATGGTGGTTTCATTCCAAGTTTTTTGAGGAATCTCCATACTGCTTTCCAGAGTGGTTGCTCTAAAATGCGGTTCCACCAACAATATAAGAAGGATATTTCCCTGCATATCCTCACATTTCCCTTATTGCTAGAGATGTTGAACATTTGTTCATGTATTGGTTGACCATTTGCATTTCACCTTTTGATGTTTGAAAACTTTCCCCTGTTTAGTGTCTGTTTAGTTCTTTGGCCAAAGTATTGATTGGGTTATTTGTATTTTTGGTGTTAAGTTTTTTTTAGTTCTTTGTACCTTCTGGATAGTAATACCCTCTCTGAGGAGTAGTTTTCAAATGGCACTCTCATATTTACTAAATTTGTTATATTTGATAAGACTTCAAAAATTTTAGGACTTATTAAAATGAAGACAAAAATGATTAAATCACAATAATATGTCTAGCCTGAACCTGAATCCATAAAAAATAAATCATAACTTTGATAGTTTTATTATTATTTCAGACATATATCATTAACCTCACAAGTATTTCTCTTGGGCACCAATTTGTACACCTTTTAGAATAAGAACTACATAATTTTTATCTATGTGTGACTAAACTCTACCACAATGTATAGGATCATTAATAAAGAAATGCTTGGAAACTAATGGGATTTTCTCTTTATATAGTCTCACATGAGGGTTTTAATGTCCTCCTTTTTCTGCAGATACCAGACACAAGTAATTTCTGTAAAAATGATCACAATACCAACTAACTCTAATTATTTATACATATGGAATCTTCAATTCCATGAAAGAATAAAAAAAAGGGATAGGCTTGAAAAGAAAGTGACATAAGAACTAAATATTTAAGGACAAAAATGAGTTAACTAAGTATAAGTATATTCTTCATACATAAGAAAGGAATAATAATAATACCAATTCTACTGGGATAATGCAATAAGTAATAGTGCAAATGATAATTACTTTGCAATATGCTTACTTTGCATGACTTTCTTATTTAATATTTCAAGTCATTTGTTAAAGGTTATTATTCTTGATTGAATTATAGCCTTCAAAAGATAACCATTTGCACTCATGCTGATATTTTTATTTAGCAACATTATAAACTGGCATTGTTTTTGAACTGCTATATTCTTTATTATATCTTAAACATTTTATGGAAATATTAAGGCAATTAAATAAATATATAAATAAATATGCAAATAAACAAATGTGTGTATAAATCTTTGTTGTTGTTATGCTGGAGATTGAATTTAGGGTCTTGTGCAAGCTAAGCAAGTGCTCTATCAAAGAGTCACATCCTTAGCACACTATGCAAGAATATTTTTGAACATTATTCTCTTGCTACATAAGGGACTTAAGGTCAAAATTGATTAGTGGGCTTTGTTTTCTTCTGTACATATGCCAGATGAAATTAACAAAAAGGGAGAAACAAGTATCAACAGACTAACTTTTGCAAAGGCATATTTAAATATAGTCCCAAACCAAAATTAACTAGAAAATAGGAGTCCATTATTAAAAACAAATATGGAATGAAAATAATAGCAGACTTATTCTCCTTCAATATCTCCAAATGTAGCTTGGTTTGCTTGTATATGACTTAGTTTTGACTTCTGCAAGAAACAGTTATGGACCAGGCATGGTGCCTCATGCCTGTCATCCCAGCAACTCCGGAGACCAAGGAAGGAGAATTGAGTTCAAGGCCAACTTGGGCAATATAGTGAGACTCTGTCTCCAACTGAAAAATAAAAAGGATTGGTGAGGTAGATCAGTGGTAGAGCACACCTGTATTCAATCACCAGTAATGGAAAAAAAAAAAGAAAAAAAACCCTCAGATATAATAATATACTCTAATAAGTTTACATTATGTATGACTAACTTTTATACCTCATAAGGGTGTGTTTTTGTTACAATCCTCCTATAAATACTATATGAATAATTATTTGAAAATTTGGATATAAATTAAACATAAAACAATATATACTAAATTAGTATTTTACATAGTAGTATTTACTAAATTTAGATTTTACTGTAAATTTCACCAAATTTAGATTTTAAGCACTATAGTGATAATTATTTGGAAATTATAAGGCAGTAAACTATTCCAAATACTCTGAAATTAGTGAATATAAGAAAATGAAAAAGGAAGTTTATATTTTAAAATACTTTTTTATTTGTATTTGGTAGACATGCAAAATAATATCAAAAGTTGCTTTTTAAAACCTTAAGAGGAAAAATATACATGTCTATGAATTATACATTTGGAAAAATTCCCACAACTATATAATGTACAAGTAGCATCAATATGTATATCATGTGTGCTCAGTGAAAATGACTTTCAACATCGAACACTGTGTTGTTATATTTTGGCTTTTAATTCTATGAATGAAAAGTTCTTTACATACCTAATACTGATGCTGTTCTCAAAGCACTTTTTAGAATGTTAGAGATTATCTTGCCAAAATGATTTTAAATTCTTTGCTATAAATTGAAAACTTAGTGTATAAAGTCATCCCATGACAGCAGCAAATCTTAATTAAAGCCTAATTTCTTATTCCTGCATTTTTCAGGCTCTTACATCTACTGGAACATTTCCACATTTTCCCCTAATGTATTCTTTGTTGGTCCAGAAAATCTTCAGTTTATTCATTCCTTTGTGTACTTTTAGCATTTGAATAAACATAATCTCCATTAACGTTGAGGTTTAACTACTACCCAAAAAATGTTTCATGAAAAAAAAAAAACAGAAAACAATATAAAACAAAATGAAAATGATTGAAGGCAAATTACTTTTCACTTATTTACAATTTTACATATTTTGTTTTAAATAACAGTTTCCTCTTGCAAATGGTTCCCCACATCTCTGGTCATAATAAAGGCATTCTATTACAGGTAATAGGCACATATATGCCTTTAAATGTTAGGATAGTCATTGTAATTACCTGTCACTATTAAACATTTCCAACTCAATTAACATGTGAATTTAAGATAAATTAAATGTAAGTGAAAATAATGCTCTGCTTTCTAGTAAGACAGTCTCATTTAATGCCCAAAATGTCCTCTGAAGGCTTTTGTGTAATTCAGCTTTTACTGGCCTTCACTGAAATTAAATAGTGTGTGTGTGCATGTGTGTGTGTATTTATTCCAAAGATGCAAAAACATACAGCAATAAAATCAACTTTAAATCTGATTTCTCCAAAAAGTTTTCTCTGATTGATGTTTTATTTTTCTTTCTTCTCTTATGATAGGTATGGTTGTCATCTCTTCTAGGCTCCCAAATATACTTACTATATTATATTCAAGTACATTTTGTTATACTAGTTCATATACCATCTATCATACTATATGCACTTCCTGCCTGTCTGCTTTACTACATAGAGTATTCTAGATTTCTTGAAGGCAGGAATAGAGCCTTAATCACTTTATATCTGGAGTGATGTTAAAAGACGGTGGAACATTACAAGGGTTCAATCTATAAAGATACCACTGTAAGAATTCACTTGTAGGGCATTTATTTTTATTCTTTCTATTGGGAATGTTGAATCTAGAATTGCTAATGTGAAATCACTGTCTATTCAACCATTGTATTATTTAGGTAAATTATTTTTCTTGCAACTAAAACATGAGGAAAAGTCCAATTTTAAGACTGAACTGGACTGTCATTTAGTAGGTGTTAAGAGAAGTGATCACTTCTGTCTGTTTGAACTCAGTTCACGTAAGGGCACTAAATCTGCACAACTGAGACAGACTACTGGGAAATGCTGAGCAAAGCAAGCATTTTTATGGCCTGAAGGCTATAAAAATACATCATCTGAGAAAATATCTTAAAAATTTTGACAATATTAGAGTACATATAATGGATGATCACACTGCTTCTATACTATTATTTGTGAATAATGCATTATAAAATATGATGACAAGAAATCTGACCCTGTGAAGCAGTGAGAACATTATTTCTTAAAAATACTTTGAAAGTAGAAATACAATTCTATTCCTTCAAATGTTTCATGACAGAAGTAATTAAAGAATCAGAAATAAAGGAAAGGAGACAATCATTTGTGGGATTATTTAATTAATTAAACAAACAGGCTGGAAGTACACTAGAAAGTTTGCTAAAATTTCTCAAAATAGTAATAAATATTTTCAGTGTTAAACTGAAAACAATAGGCAACATTAGGTCAATATTAAACATCAATACAATTGTCAAGACCACATTTATATTCAGAATCAAGTAATACAACAATTAAGATGATAATTTTTTGATGTTTCTAGTCTATCAGTGATGAAAATAACATTCTAATTCTAGAAGTTTATTTGCATTGTTTATTTTTTCAAGTCTTTTTGTTCCTTCCATTTCATGAAAGCATTAGTTAATTTTATTTCTCAAATAATTATGATGGATATTTAAAGAAAAAATTCACACATGGTTTAATTGGCAAAATAAATGTACATTAGAAAATATGCATTGTATTCTCTCTTTAATCCACTGAGCCAGAATGATTTTCTGAATCACAGAAAGTCAATTTTAAAATTCAAAATAATGAATTATTAAAGCAAATCTAATTTTATTAATTATCAAAAATATGCAGTTTATAAACCAGCACCATTTAGTAAAAATTTAATTAAAAACATGATGAAAGACATGAACATAAATATCCAAGGAACCAAAGAACTCCAGGTTGGCAAAGCTCAAAAAACTGCACATGAAGACACTATAATCAAATCTTAAAGGACAAAGACAAAGAAATGATTGTGAAAAGAAGAAAGAAGTGAATTTTCAGATACAGGGGACCATAGTAGATCTGTTATGGGAAATACTGGACAAATGATTCAACATATCCAAAATGCTAATAGAAAATATATAAGTCTTCCAATGAAGAATCTTTCATACAACAAAAGTGTCCATCAAAAGTGAGGAAGAAATTGAAATATTCCCAGACAACCGAAAGCAAAGGGAAATGTGATATCATATAAATTGCTTTACAAGATATACTAGCCCTGAAGGTGAAAATGAAGAAACTAGACCCTAGCCTGAAGTGTGGGAAGAGAGAAAGACCTCAATAATTCTATCTAGAGGAGTAATTATAAAATGCACAATTATTATAACCATGGTTTACAACACTATTTTTGTTTCCTAAATGGTTTAAGAAATGCATAAATATTTTAAATCATTATTTATCGGAATGGTAGAATTATTGCAACTTGGGTTTAGAACTGTACATTTTGTTTTCTGCATAACTTAAGAGACTAATTCATGAAAAATTTGCTTATAATTTTGGACATATAATATACAGGCATGTAAGTTTGTGACGTGAGTAATTGAAAGTAGTAATGATGATGCTATGAATGAGTTGTGTTTTGTAAGAAGAAAATAATTACAGAAAATAAAGAAGACAGGATATATACTACAAATGAGTTTCATTACAATATATCAACTAAATACAAAAGTAAAATATTAGTCAACTTTGTGGCTATATCAAAATACTTGAGAAAAACAGTATCTGGCAAGCACCCCTAGGTTTAATGGCCAGTACTAATAACAAATAAACAAATAAATATATAAATAAATAAACAAATGGCAAAGTTCAAGAATAAACACTTTTACAAAGATAATATATGCAAATGATCAGTAAGGATGTTAAATGATGTTTAACATTACTAATCATTAGATAAATGCAAATCAATACTTCAATGACATACTACCACACATAAATTTGGATGAATACCATAAAGAAAGTTTGTGAGGATATGCAGAAATTGGAACACTTGAGCATTGTTGCTGGGAATGCAAAACTGTATAGTAGCTAGGAAACATAAAAAATTACAAATAGAATTTTCATATAGTCCAGAAACTTTACTTCTAGGAACATACCCAAACAAATAGAAGGGAGGAGCTCAGTGAGATGTTTGTATGACCATATTCATGGATAGCACGTTTGACGTTACATAAGAAGTGAAAGGAATGTAGTCATCTATAACAGGTGAATGGACAGGCAAAATGTGGAATATATGCATACAATAAAATATTATTAAGCCTTGAAAGGAAGTTTAGATACATACTATAACATTAATGAACCTTGCAAACAGTATCCAAGGTGAACTATGCCAATAACATACATACATTTACAGTATGATTTCATTTATATAAGACTTAGTTATCCAAATCCTAGAAACAGGCAGTAGAATGGTGCTTGCCAAGAGATAAGAGAAGGGGAATGCACAGTCGGTGTTTAATGGATAGAGTTTCAGTTTCACAAGATGAAAAGAGCAAGGGTAATAAATGGTGGTGATAGTTACATAATGATATGAATGTACTAATATCAATGAACTGTATATTTAAAAATGGTTCATATTGTGAATTTTTGTTATATGTATTTTACCACAATAAAAATGTTGAAAAGTAGACAATACCAAATCTGGGCAAAGATGAGAAGAAAGTGACACAATTATTAGTCCTGGGAGCATGTAAGTCTATTTTCCACTATTTTAACAATATACGTGTAATTCAAGTTTTACAGTCTCCTGCATGGAAGGGAAAATGTCTGGATGTTTTTGAATGACACATGCATAATAAATTAGTTTAAAAACAAAAACATTCCTTTACAAATGAAAATGATTTATTTAACTCATCGTTTCGAAAGCTATAAATCCAAAACTCTGCTGCTTCATGATTATGGCTGTTTGTTAGAGCCTCATGGTGGCATGATAGCATCAAAATTGCATGTATAAGAGATGTGATGGTATAGGAAGCCAGAGAGTAGGAAGGGGACAATCTTGCCTTTTTATAACAACAAGTTCTCAGAGGAACTAATACCACCAGGAGATCAACATTAACCTCTTCTGAGAGAAGAGTCCTTGATCACCTAATTACTTCTACTAGGGCCCATCCCATAAAGTTTCTAGCACCTCTTAATCCTGTCAAAATGTAAACTAAGTTTCAACACATGAGTCTTCAGGGGACATGCTCAAATCATACTCAAACCATATAGCTTCTAGATACTATAATTCCAATTCAAATTAATCAGAAGATAAATAGATATAATAGTTTAAAGAAAATGTATTAAATATTTCATTTGAAAATTTTCCAAAATATGAAGAAAGGTAGATAAACATCATTAATATTTTTATTGTAAACCTACTTATAACAACGAAACATCAGAAACAATCTATTAAATAAGTTCAAGGTTCAAAAGTTAGAGTGCACCAATCAAATTAAACATTAAATATATATGTACAGTTTTATGAAAATTGTATAATGATAGGCAATCTATTGTTCTAAATTTTCAGGCAGAAAACTAACTTTTAAAATAGGTAAATCTATGAATTTTGGCAAATACACAAACTCACATAACATACTCCCTACCACATCCAAGATACAGGACAATTCCATCATGGTATTTTGGTATTCAACCACTCCACACATCCTTTAATCCTGGAAGCCAGTAGTCTTTTATCTGTCATTATGTTAATTATGATGAAGTTCACACTAATGTTATCATATAATAGGTACACTTTTGAGTCTTTCTTTCATTCATCACAATAAACTTAAAATTTGTTCACATTAGTGTGTATGTCAAGAGTTATTCCCCATTGTTAAGTAGTATTCCAATGTACTAGAGTTGAGTATTCATTCAGTAGTTGAAGAATATTTCATATTTCCAGTTTTGATATTATAAATAAAGCCTTTGTACATATATATATATATATATATATATATACACACACACATATATATATAACACACACATATATGTGTGTTTGTGTATATATATATATATGTATATATTTGCATAGAGGAGTGTCTATGTGTCTGAACATAAATTTATAAATTTTCACATCTTTTGTATAAATAGCTAAAATGTGATCAATTCCATCCAATGTGGCTAACTATATGATTAAATAATATAAAAATTTTCTAAGATGATTTCTAAATTGGTAGTGTTACTTTACATAATCTCTGGTCTAGATTTTCAATATTTTTAAAATAATTAGAAACATGATTTTTAAAGATAAATTGATTTAGATGTTCAATGCTTATAACTTGTTTTATTTATTTATTTATTGCAAAATTAAGCCACAATATTCAAAGGTCTTATGAAAGGCTAGTAAAACACAAAAATACTTTCAAGCTATTTCAGCAAAGTGATCTAAAAGTGTACGCTAACTAATCATAAATAATGGCAAAAAGGGGAAGCAGTGTGATATTTCTCTAGTATACTAGTAATTATGTTACACTGGATATATTATATTTATATTTCCTAATCTTAATTGCTCACATGTAATTTTAAGCATACTTTAGTGGAAGTAGGCAACTCTTATCAGTGTGCTTGAATTTAGTAATGCTTTTGTAGTCATTTGTTTTCAAATATAAGTAATTAATTTTGTCTTTTCACTGAAAAATGAGTGAATTCATTCTTCTTGTATTAATAATATAAACAAAAGCAATATAAACCTCCATATATAAAATACCCTACACATTTCAATATTGAACACACAATTGAGCATTTTACTACAATTCTTTTTCAGCAGAGTCTCTTGGTATGGAAGTAGTTGCATATTTATTTTGCTTCAGAAGATTCATTTCTCTGATGTACCTCTACTAAAGTTTATTTTCTGTCTTGATTTATGGAATGAAAGAGTGGAACATCCTTCTAATTATAATATTTGATAAGTACTGTTGTCAATCAAATAAGCCTCAAGAAAAAGACTATGTTCTTTTCTTATTATTTTAGATAATTGTTATGGTTTAGATATAGGTGTCCCCCAAAAGCTCCCATATGAAAAAATGCAAGAAACTTAAGAGGTGAAATGATTGGGTTATAAAAGTTCTAACCTAATCAGTGTATTAATCCACTTGAATGGATTAACTGGGTGATAACTCCAGGCAGGGAGGGTGTATCTGGAGGAGGTGGTTCTTTGGGGACATGGCTTTGGGCATGTATTTTGTCCTTGGGGAGCAGAGTCTCCCTTTCTGCTTCCTGATACCATGTCCAAAACTGCTTTCCCTCTCCACACCTTTCTGCCATGATATTCTGCCTTCCCTCAGGCCCACAGCAATGGAACCAGCCATTTATGGATTGACATCATTTTTGTTGTTTTGTTTTGTTTTGTTTTGTTTTTGGTACTGGGGATGGAACTCAGGGGCTCTTAAACATTGAGCCCAGCCCTTTTATAAAATTTTATTTAGAGACAGAATCTCAGTGAGTTGCTTAGGGCCTCACTAAAATGCTGAGACTGGCTTTGAACTTGAGATTCCGCTGCCTCAGCCTCCTGAGCCTGCTGGGATTACAGGCGTGCACCACTACATCCAGTTGGACTGAGAACTTTGAAATTGTAAGCCCCCATTAAAAGTTTCTGCATCTAAAATTGTTCTTGTCAAATCTTTTTAGAAGAGTGGAGAAAAATCTGACTAAGTCTGTAAGAAAAATTAAAAGTTCTATTTTAATCCTAATACCATAGGAATCATATTTTTGCTTATGATTATTTTGGCTCATGATTTCATTTGTAACCTATTAATACCTATATGTACTTTTCCATAAGAAAATAAAATCTTACCCCCAATTGTGCATACAATTTTAAGGGATTTGAGAGTGCTAAAATCTCTTCATATATCTCAGCAAGCTTAGCTTCAAAATTCCTGCCTGAACTAAATTTAAAGTACAAAATATCATTCCTTAGGAAGCCTGACATTTATTTAAAATATCTAAAAATTGTGTCACTATATTGAGAATATCAGCAGATATAGTTGGTAGTGCTTTAAAGTTATTAATAATGCCACTTCTTGAGAAAGCAAAAAAAGAATTCTCTTAACCAGTCATTGTTCATCATCAAACACAGCAATATAAATGTTCAATAATATCTTAACTCTTCCATAAGTAAGAATTAATTTTTAACTGAAAATGTAATTCTGTTTTTGGGGAAGTATATTATATTATTCAAAACTCACATTAGAAGTATTTTCACATGAAATTTTTACTATTTGGGTGGCATAAGTAATGTGTGTGGATTTAAGCCAATTAAGGATATACTTTAAGCAGTTTTGATATAGTATAAAAAAGGAACAGCTTCTGGTTATCAGAAGTGTTTAATATGATTTTGACAGACAAAAACAGCTACAGAATGCAAAGTCTTAATGAAATAGAGGTTTTAAATCTGCCTGTAGATAGAATTACAAATGTTTTGGGAATATCTCAGTCATTTGTTTTCTTCTAAGATAAGCCAAATTGTTCTGAGATTCCATTGCCTGAAAGAAGTCCAAAACATGCAAAAATTAACAAACTTTTCAGGTTCTTTGATCGCTAGCTTTCTTTATTTTTCAGTGCTTAAGTGCTATATTATTAGAATGGAGCAAAGAGAATAAATGCTTACATTTATTTGACACAAAGACTACTGGCTCCATCAATCCGCATTTCTTGTTCTCTATTTCCCTTGAAATTTTACATCAGAATATCCCATGCATTTACCAGGTTTCCATAATGAATATGGTAGGATATAGAACACAATTAGCAAGATATCATGAGAGTATAAGTCAAAATATTTGTCAATAGATATGTGGATGGAAATGGGCTCAGAACTTCAAAGCTGAAGTATAGACTCTAAGTTATTCAGTATCAGAAGGAAGATGCATGTGTAATAGAGATTTAAAAATAATGAATGACCAAAGAAGGAAAGAGTAATAAAATATTTCTTACTTATGGAAGTTTCACATGTTGAAATTGAGTAGATTCTAAATCAGAATAATTTTGTTTCTTTTCTTTTTCATTATTTCAGTATGACTCTCAGAACTTTGTTAAGAAAACTACAGTCCATAGACCAATTTTGAACTAAATTTTTTAAAGTAAAGTTTTAATGGAACACAGAATTTTTCTCCAATGTGTTATTTAATTTCAGAATGCACTTTCAGAGTTGAGTAGCTATATTAGAAATTATATAGTCTGTTACTTAAATGTTATAGAAATATATACTCTTTGACTTTTTACACAAAAATTGTCAACCCATGAGAATCATTGAAGATTAAATTTATATTATTTCCTTTGTAGATATTTTATGTTCATGATTTCTTATCCAATAATATGCAAGTTAGTTAAAAACAAATTTTTATTTACTATAAATATTTTAATATAATGTAATAAATTCATGATTGTTTTAACCACTGTTTAGTTATAACAGTAGAAGTTTAAAAATTTGGCAATATAGGGCTTACTATTGAAATTCGGCATTATGCAAATGTGGAAAAATTGTTCACATGAAAAAAAGATGGGAATTGGAAGATAAGATACAATCAACAATAGCTTGGATAGTTGAAATGGTTGAATACATTTAAACTTTAAGGAAAATCCTAAATGCAATACATATCTTAAAGTGAAACAAGAGAGAATTGGTAGACAGATCTGTGAATGCTGTTGCTTTGAGGTAACTACAGTGAAGGGTTTAGTGGTTGACTTGGATCCACTGTTCACTGCCAGAGCCAGGACTCTGAAAATCATCAGAATTTTGGAGTATATTGGACACCTTTATGTCTTTTCCTCAACTTGTGTGTTTCTGACATTTTTGAAAATAATGGCCTGTGTTAGGCAGCTTTTTGTCACTGTGACCAAAATAGATAACAAGAACAGGGGAAAGATTTCTTTTGGCCCATGTTTTCAGAAGATGCAGTCCATGGTTAGCTGACTAAGGCAGAAACATCATGTAATCCCTGGTCCCTACTTCTCCCTCTTTGCTTCCTGGCCACCATAAGAGGAATAACTCTCGTCCATCATGCCCTTTCATTGTGATGTTTCTTTTTGTTTGTTTGTTTGGTAGCAGGGATTGAACTATTGAACCCAGGGATACTTAGCCACTGAGCCACATCCACAGCCCATTTTTTGGTATTTTATTTAGAGACAGAATTTCACTGAGTTGCTTAGGGCCTTACTAAATTTCTGAGGCTGGCTTTGAACTCATGATCCTCCTGCCTCAGCCTCTTAAGCTGTTGGGATTATAGGTATTCACCACCACAACCAGCCAGTCTAATTTGGTGATACCATCACTCAAGACTATAAATTTTCTCAATTAAAATTTTTGTAAAATTGGATTTTCTTTAAAATTGGAGATATTTTCAGATAAAAGTAATCAAAGCTAAAAATTTTCTCTCATGGCACAATTTATACTATTTTAAAATTTGCCTTTTTCTTTTGAATCATGCATTATTTTCTACTGTGTTTATGAACTTCCAAATGTATGTTTCAATTTTTTGTTATCAATATCTAAATTTGTTGCAATCAGAATATGAGGTTTAGTTGTATCAATTATTTGAATTTGTGCAATATTAAGATTGTTATTGTTTTTATTGTGTTTCTTTTTTATTGTTTTTGTTGCTGTTGTTGTTTGGTGATGTTGAGGATAGAACCCAGTGCCTTAGCATGCTAGGCAAGCATTCTGCCAATTAAGCTATATCTCCAGCCTCTATTATTGGTACATTTATATCCAAAACTTTTGTCTACATGCCTGGGAAATACATATGAATATAATAAACAAAATCCTGTTTCCAATTAATTTCATATTTTAAAAATACAGATAAAGAATAATCCATCTAATAATTAAAAATATAAGGTATGAATGATAAATTGCATGAGAAGAAAAAATAAGATAATGAATATCATTAACATCTGCTGTTATGTAGAGTTGATGACACAGTAGCTCACCTTCGGGTAGTGTAAGTTTGGGATAACAATTGGTCATCATCATAAAAGAGCTATGGAATACTAATAGTCTCAGGTTTAGAGGATCATAATAACCAAAAGTTATATAACTGTGAATTAGAAACATATTTGATATTTTACACCAAGAAATCAAATGAGAAAATGATGGAATGAGATGGACATCATTACCCTAGATACATGTATGATTGCACAAATTGTGTAACCCTACTTTGTGTACAACCAGAGATGTGAAAAACTGTGACCCATTTGTATACTATGAATCAGTAAGCACTCTGCTGTCATGTACAACTGATTAGAACAAATAGAAAAAAATGAGTCCACTAAGATAATGTTTGTAAATAGAAGCTATAACACCATTTAATTATGTGAAATGAATGTAAAAAACATGTGCAAATCCAACAAAAAAATTGACAAGGATCTGGTAAATTTAAGTTTAAAAAAAAGAGAGAGACACAGAGAGAGAGAGAAGCCGAGCACGGTGGTGCATGCCTGTAATCCCAGCAGGCGGGAGGCTGAGGCAGGAGGATCTCAAGTTCAGCTTCATTCATCACAATACCAGACCTTAAACTATACTACAAAGATATAGTAACAAAAACAGCATGGTATTGCCACCACAATAGTCATGGAGACTAATGGTAGAGAATAGAAGACACAAAGACAAACCCACATCAATACAGTTATATTAGACAAAGGTGTCAAAAACATACACTGGAGAAAAGATAGCCTCTTCAACAAAGGGTGCTGGTTAAACTGGAAGTTCATATTTAGCAAAATGAAACTAAACTCCTTTCTATCACCCTGCACAAAAATCAACTCAAAGTGGATCAAGGACCTAAGATTACACTAGAGACATTGTACCTAACAGAGGGAAAAGTAGGTCTAAACCTTTATCACGTAGGATTAGGCCCCGACTTCCTTATCAAGACACCTAAAGCAAAAAAATAAAATAAAAAATCAATAAATGGGATGGATTGAAACTAAAAAGCTTCTTCCCAGCAAAAGAAACAGTCAATGAAGTGAACAGACAGCCTATATTCTGGAAGCAAATTTTTGCCACACTCACATCAGATAGAGCACTAATCTCCAGGATAGATAAAGAACGCATAAAACTCAACACCAAACAAACCACCCAATCAACAAATGAGCTAAGGAGCTGAATAGACACTTCTCAAAAGATGTACAACCAATCAATAAATACATGAAGAAATATTCAACATCTTCAGAAATTAGAGAAATGCAAATCAAAACTACTCTAAGATTTCACCTCACACCAGTCAGAATAGCAGTTATCAAGATTTCAAACAACAACAAGTGCTGGTAAGAATATGGTGGAAAAGACACACTCACACATTGCTGGTGGGACTGCATATTTGTGCAACCTACCTGGAAAGCAGTATGGAGATTCCTTAGAAAACTTGGAATGGAACCATGATTTGACCCAGCTATCCCACTCCTCTGTCTTTACACAAAGGACTTAAAATCAGCATACTATAAGTGATGCAGCTACATCTATGTTTTTAGCAGCTCAATTCATAATAGCTAAACTGTAGAACCAACCTAGATGTCCTTCAGTAGATGAATGGATAAAGAAATTATGGTATATATACACAATGGAATATTACTCAGCATTAAAAGAATAAAATTATGGCATTTGCAGGTAAATGGATGGAGTTGGAGAATAGTATGCCAGGCAAAGTAAGCCAATCTCCAAAAACAAAAGACTAAATGTTCTCTCTGATCAGTGGATGCTGATCCATAATGGAGGGAGGGAGGGCTGGAAAGAATGGAGGAACTTTGAGCAAAAGACAGGGAGAGGAGGGGAGGGGGCATGGGAACAGGAAAGATAGTGGAATGAGATGGACATCATTACCCTAGGTACATGTATGAATGCACATATAGTGCAACAGTATATAGTGTACAATCAGAGAAATTGAAAAGTTGTGTTCCATTTGTGTTCAATGAATCGAAATGCATTCTGCTGGCATATATACCTAATTAATTTTTTTTTAAAAAGCCAGCCTCTGCCACAATGAGGCACTAAGCAATTCAGTGAGACTCTGTCTCTAAATAAAATATAAAATAGGCTGGGGAATGTGACTCACTTGTTGAGTACCCCTGAGTTCAATCCCCTGTACCAAAAAAAAAAAAAAAAAACCCACAAGAGGAAAATAAAACTATATCTTTTGTTTCAAAAGCATATTGAAAATTAAATTAAATTTCACTTAAAATCTAATCTAATTGGGGAATTAATTTTATAAAGATGAATGACTTTTAATTTAGAAATGCTCATTTTTTAAAAGATAAAATGTAAGTAGTAATGGTGATAAGAATTATCTCGTTTTTGAGATTAAGGCAGAAAAATGTTGTGTTTTATTTTTGGAGCTTCACACATGCAGATCACTTTAAGTCTGTTTGTGAAACTAGAGGGATATAGTAAGAGGAGAAAAGGAAGGTCAGGGTGAACAGCAAATGAGGCTGTCATTGCTAAGTTGCATCAATGGAGAAAATGCCACGGGACATTATTCACCTAATCAGGGATAACATGAACGTCCTCATTCTGTCAGAAAAAATGTACGAAAATGCCCTCTCCCTTTATCAGGAACAGTAGGATAGAACAGCTTGGCCATTATTTATGTACAGATAAGAATTTTTTTTCTTCTTTCTTTCTCAGTGAGGCATCCTTTATGGCTTTTTCTTATCATCTAGTATTCTTCATGTCTGAACATTTTGAATAAAGTATTAATAGAAATTGCAAAACCATCTATTTTATTGTGCTGTATTTTTTCACTAGTAGGTTTTGATTTGAGATTCTTAAGGCAACTGAAAAGCTGAAAATTATGCAAAAACATATTCCCATGAGTTTTAAAAGTAGCTGTAATGTATACAATCACAAAACCAAGGCAAAAAATGTTCTGATTTTGCTTGCTTTGGATTTAAAAACTTGTCCTTGGAGAATACATAAATAAAAGTAATCAGATTATAGTAAAATCATCATTGGTTTACATATCAGATGCATAGCTTTGATTCAAAATAAATATCTTTTCATTAGTAAATAAAAATATGCAAAATATCAAATTATGAGATCTTTTTCTCAATAGAGTAAATAAAAAATATCTTATTGCTAAATGGTATTTTCAAAACTTAAAAACAAAGGAAGCAATAACATTTGAAGTATGTAGTACCATGCACATGGAAATTTCCTTACTGAATAATATGATTTTTATTTTTCCATGAACTAAATATGTTTCACTTAAAATGCAAACATATATTTACACATTTTTTTTACCTTACACTAAATTTTCTTTTAAATAGCAAAAAAAATAAAAGATATTATATCTTGCCCCTCCCTCCACACCATAAGAAGGAAATAAGCCAATGAAAAATTGTTTTATCAATGTAAAATCCTTGGCCCTTTTGAGAAAAGTAATATTCAAGAGTAGGATTCATTCCTCTACAAATGGAAAAACAGAATTTCATTTTATTTTGGGTGTGGATGGGGCATCGCAAACTCCGTATGTTTGGAACATGTTTTGTGAAAAAATCTCACAGCTTCAAATAGCAGAATTATTGTTCCAAAAGATAGAAGCCTGCAAGTATTGTTTCAAAGGAAGCCATTAATTTTACATTACATTTGTCTTTTTGCATAATCTTCTTGAAAATGTTTGCATATATGAAGGTGAATTCAGTTCTAAAGCCATTGTTGTAAAAAAACAAAAACAAACAAACAAACAAACAAAAAAACGACCTGGAGAGTATTGCTTCTTTGGTGTGTCTCATTGAAAACATTTAATTCATTTTTTAACATAACATTAAATGTCATTATTTTTTTCTAGGCATTTCCCAAACCTCCATTTCCTCATATCCCAAACTATTCAACACATAAAATACATATAAACCATAAAGTTACCTTTCTTGAACCATGAGTCAGTCTAAGAGTTCCTGGGTTTAGAGGCAGACTAGAGTTAAAAGCCCTGGCTTCTGACCTTTTGACTAAGTTAATTATACAAACTCTCTTTCCTCATATTTTTCATCTGAAATATAAACTGATTACCCCTGCTTAATAAGCTTTTATTAAATACATAATAAGTAAATATATCTAATTGAAGGAAATGCTAGACACATATTAACATTCTTTTAGTAGAGAATTTTGTGGTTTGGTATTAAAATAAAATTGAATTCTAGAATTTCCATTATTTTAATCAAACCTATATTTAATTTTTAAGTTATATTAAATTTTTTTCAAGTGCTTATTCTATAGACTGTTAAGTCATGGGTCATTTTTAGTGTAAATCTCAATAAATAGGGCTTTAGTAGATCCACCATCTAACATCAGGGTAAACCCAACTTATCTTCAGACAATTGAAAATGAAATATTTTACATTAAACTTCCATGACTATAAAAGTTAAATTTAATATATTTTTCATTTGTGTTCTGCAACATTTTTTCTGTACTTCATATTTACTTAAAATATCTATACCAAGTATCGTGACACTGGATACAAAAAATTTTTCTTTTATGCATGTTTGTATTATTGAATATTATTTTTTAGAGCTGGAGATATATGTGGAGAATAATAAGCAGCCACATGATATTAGCCTCCTCAGTTCAGTTAAATTCATCGTTCAGTGGAATAAGATATGTGAATTCCATCACATTAATTGCCAAAACATTTTATATATTTGTTTAATAGTGTTTTAAATTTTACTACTGAACATGTCTTATGTCTTATATAAACTGACTAAAATCAGGAATATTTATTTATTTTGCAAGTCTATATTGTTTCCCAGATGACTTAGAATTTTTAAAACAGATAAAAAAATAAATCTAAAATGGTTCAAATTCAAAACAATGTCTGAAAAGTCTTATTTAATATAATAATCAGTGAGATACATTATCTGGATATTAAATAAAATAAAATTGTATAACATACAGAAGAGCACTTCACCAGATAATATACAAAGTAGATTAGTCAAATAAAAGAACATCCAAAAAATCTATGTCATCCTTAGATATTAAAACTTGGTCATCAGAAAAAGAAAAAAAAAAAAAAAACTTGTTCTTCCTAAAATCAGCTAATAAATTTATAACTTTTTTCCAGCACTCTGTTGGAAGGATTAATTTATTTCCACCTATTACCATATGACTAGGTACTTCATCTGCATAGGAATATAATTCTATACCCTATTGAGGAGATATGGCCATCTTTGGCCACTTGCTTTGGTCAAACATAGTGAAAAAAAGTGAGCCATTCTCTACAGCAGAAGCATCAAGAGTTTATATACGGTTTCCATGCTATTTTCCCAACTTGTCTTAAAAATAGGATAAAAAATTATATTCCCTCAATGTGGTTTCTAAATGAATAACATGGAACATAGCCATATTGTTATACTAGAGGGATTTAGGGATCAAGTATAGTATAAAGCTAACAAAGTTGAACATTTGGTCCAGGGGAATGTATTAAAATCTCTAGTTCATACATAATCTTAGCAAAATATTGAAAGTGGACCAGTATGACATTCTGCCATAAGAACATAATCACAGATTGTCTGTTTATTCTAGGAACAAAGTAGTGCTTTATTTAAACTGAGAAAAAAGACTTTTATCTTCAAGTCAAACTTGAAACTCTTTTTGTATCTTACATTAAAATATATTAAATAATAATTTAAGGGAAAGTATCACAATACACATTTTAAGTACTAAACATAGGATGTACAAATAGAATGCATTATTTAATACTTAAAAGTTCTGTAAATTAGACAAAATTTTCTCTAATTTTTAGGAACTTAGATTACTGTATAGACTGTAGTAGGTTTAAAAATTGTTTTTCCTGAATCTTATTCACCTTTGTGCTGCTATAATTAAATATTATGGACTGGGTAATTTATAAGAGGTAGGGATTTATTTCTCACAGTTTTGAGGACAAGTACATCCCAGATGAAGGTGCTGGCAAACTCCTTGTCTGATGAGGTCCAATGTCTTTTTCCAAGATGGAAACTTAAATGTTAAGTATGCCAGAGGGGAGAAACTTGTGTTCTTATATGGTAAACAGTGGAATGGCAAAAGGGGTTACTCCTTTCCTAAAACCCTTTTTTAGAAGCATTTAATCCTATTCACAAGGGAGAAGCCCATATAGCCTATTCACCTCCCAAAAACCCTAATTGCCCTTCCTGCTAGCATTGGCAGTACCTGAATTTTGAAGAGTACAAAACTATAGCAAGCTACTTATTTTGATTTGGCTAGAAATATTATTATTCAAAAGAAATACTAAATTATAAGTTGGTTTACTGGATTTTTATTTTATTTTTCTCTCCATCTTTATTAGCCTGCATTTTTTTTCAGAAAATCATATCCATATTTTAATTTTCAAAAAGGGTTTTAAAAATAAAATTGAAAATAATAGCTGTAAAGGTTTTTTATTTTTTTAACTTTGTGAATGTCATGTGTTTTGATAAGCATTAAATCAAGGACACATTTGTTTCAAACTGAAAAACAAAGCTTTACAGAAACATTAATATTTCAGAGTCAACATTTTCCACAATTAGTTTTTATGTATTATATTCCATATAAATGCATGTCACCAGATTAGTAAAATACTAAGTGAATATATTAAATTTACTTTCTTGCATGCTAGAACTTAAACAAAAGCAGGTGCTGCTTTTTCACGGAATACTATGAGCCTTTTTTCTGTAATGAGTTTTACAGACACATAAATCTTACCTGCTTTTTCACTCCACATTCAGTAATTTATCAAACTTGCCTGATACTAAAACATTCAAGAGAACTTCAAATTTTGAATCGATTCTTAGTTTGAGACCTTTGAATATTGAGACTATGAAATAGTTTTAAATTTCATGGCATTTCTGTGGAAGCATCAGTGTCATTTGAATATATTTATTGCCATTGAAAACCAAGTTGCTATGTTACATGATGTTTATTTCAATAATAATCTTCGAAGGCTTTGAAGGATACAAATAGAGTGCACAAAAATTTCTCATTGTGCACAAAATTTTCTCATTAGGCACAAATATTGCAGAGGATTATCAGGGATGGTCTTAAAGCACTCATCTATTCTTATTTTTAAGACTGTTTGCTAAAAGCAAATAAGCAGTGCTAACATGTGAAGCATTCCACAGGTAATTTTGTATATTAATTAATAGAAAAATTTTGTAAATTTCTACATTATTTAATTTCTACATTCTAATATTACATTACTTATTATCCATCTTAGTTCTTTTTCTTCACTTTTGATGGATGCATTAGCATTGAGGCCTGGCACAGTAGTACACATATGTATTTCCAATGACTTGGGAGGATGGCAAATTAGTAACAGCCTGGGTATCTTAGACCCTGTCTCAAAAAAATAAAAAATAAAAAGGAGAGAGAAAGAGAGAGTGAGAGAGAGGTGGGGGCAGGACGGGGAGGGAACAAAAGAAAAGAAAAAAAGGAAAAAAAAGGGCTGGGGATAACTTACAGCTCAGTTGTAGACCTGGTTTCAATCTCCAATAGTGCAAAATAAAAACAGAAACAAATTAGCAATGAAGAGTGAGTAGGTCCCACACTCAACTTCTAAGATATGTGGTATGTAGGGAGTCAGGAAAAAAAAATTGCCAGTATTTGGTAATGCCAAAGGGAAAGGAAGATTTTCACAGGAGAAACAAAAGAGAAGCAGGAAAGGCACCTTGCAGAGAAGAGGTTAAGGCTATGAGGAAAAACTTGTATGAATATGAGTGGCCAAGTAGTCATGTTTGGTAAGGATGTAAGTTGGTTAGAAATGTCTGGGGGACTGAGTTGGGTGAGGACATTAGTGTGAGAGGGTCCAGGGCTTCAAAATCCAAGAGTTTATGACAATTTTATTACTCACCTAAGGAGAAATCACTTGCTGTGGATGTGTGTGTCATATTAATTAGAGATCTCAGAACGGTCTGGCCTTCCCTTTTATCCTGGGGAGAATGATACCTCTTATTTATTGTTTCTATCTTACAATAGGTCTCCTTAGCAAGAGAATAAATACAGCTGGTGATTCTTCTCTCACTTGTGTATGTATTACTTCAAGGTTTTCAGAATTCTGCTCTTCAATGGCAAAGTAAATTACAGAGGCTGCTGTTCTGCATCTTAGCATTACGGTATGTAGAGTGTTGGTTTGAAGTAATAACAGCTACAACAATGAAAGTCATTTTCAAAAGGCTGTTTTATATGGAACATACTTAAAGCAGATATTACAACCTGTTCTAGGCAATTGACAAGTAGGGGAGTTAATTAAGTCTCTCTCTGGTGGTGAATTCTACATTGTAAAACAAAGTAGGAATTTGCAAAGGCTTGAGCATAATTTATAAGTAGGTGATGGAAGCAGAAGGAGAGAACCAATGTTTGGAATCAGAGTAAAAGGTTTATAGGCACAAAATTAAATATTGTTATGAGAAACAGGAAAAATGACACTAAATATGTATAGGTATGTTCTATAATATATGTATGTGATCAAACAGAAATGAAAGAGTTGCCATAAAATGAAAACCTTTAAATAAAAAAATAAACTTTGAATATCTGTATCAGAGATTGTGAATCAGGGTGTGACACAATAAAATTATTCCTATGAACATCAGCAGAGTTGTGGTAATTACTGCATTAGAGCACAGGAAAAATAGGAAACAGAGACCTTTGGGGTAACAGGTTCAATAGAATAAGAGTAATAGCATCAAAAATGAGAAACTTTGTATAATGAGAGGTTAGTCATTTTTATTTAGTGATCAATAGTTATGGAAAATAAATTTATAATTTTACATATGAATATACAAAAAATGTTGATAAATTAAGAAAAATAAAATAGAAAAAGACAAAATTAAGATGAATGTATAAGTAAGATGGTATTTTCATATTTATATGCTTGTTTTAGAAACGTCTACAGTTCATAGGAAAGACAGTAAGGGTAATTAGGTGCAAAAGATAATACAATAAATAGGAGACAGAAATTAGAAAAGTGCCTTTGAGAATCCTCCACCAAGTAAGGCAAGTTGAAATGCAGGAAAAGCAAAACCATAAACACAGATATTCAAAGGAAACTCTTATTATTAGTGATGTGTAGATAATTCTTTAATTAATTAAATAATAAATCATAATAAATGATGGAATGTTGATTTTTAATATTGGAAATAAGTAAAATAACAAACAATTCTTTTAACAATTGATAGCTCTTTGTGTTGTGGCATCAATCATAAAATTCATATGTTTGATATTTTGAAAAAAATTTAGTGTTTGCCTTTAGCATTTAAAAATATACCTAGAAGTGTCTGTTGTGTAGGAAACCTATGCATCATCTCCATGGACTCATATATTGGTAAAACAGATGTGACAGCAGATGGTAGTAAACAATGCATTTTTTTCTAACAGTTTAACAACTTTTGCCAAATGCTGGTGTAATAATGAAATTCACTTTCTCTGGGACTACAAAAAATTAAATATTCAGTGATAATAAAGGCAACTATTTTGGTTCACCTGAATATCACTTGTCTCTCTGAGTGTGTTAAATAGTAGCAGCTTGGTCTAAACTTAGCTGTACTTTTTCATTGCAATTTTTTTTCTAAGTAAGGCAATTATTGTATTTCATGAAGACAAGATAAATCTTTAATCAATTTTGTCATGTCTTGATTATTTTCAGAACAAGATGACAGATAGAAAAGTAGAAGTAAAACCTGTCTACTGTAAGGTGAAATTTATTACTGTAATTTTACAGAAGGGTCCCTTTGATGTCATAAACTACAAGAATAAAGCATAAACAGTTTATTAAAAAATGTAAGAATAGTGAGATGAGATTGCAACCATTATAGTGCTCTACACTTTATATCGGATAATTCACTTTCTCTACTATAGAAAATAGTAAATTGATTTTGATTTCGTCTGTAGCTGTCCCATTAATTTTCAAAGCATAACCTTATGAAGATCAAAGTAGAATTTGCTGACATCAGCTTCACAACTGAAAACTTATTCTCTAAAGGGAAAATGTAATATTATCAAGAAACACATCTGCAGGTCTACCTATTGTCAAGGAAACACAGCAAATAAATTATAATGTGGCATGACTGATGCATCCATTTCACTAAGACTTCTATAAAATACTATAAAACTCAGAAAATGAAAGTCATATTGTTAATGGTATTATCCATTTTATGGGTTCTTTTAATTGAAGAAAAATTATATTTTTCTATCATACCACTTTGCATTTTCACTAGTTCTGTGTCATAGATATCTAATGACAAAGGCTAATGTAGGATAATTAGTTGAGAATCAAATGATTATTTATGGGACTCATTAACTTTACAAGAATATCATGTTCTATTTGGTTGTGATATTTTGGTTCAGAAAATGTACATTATATCTATGAAATATTCTTAAGACATTCTGATCTTAAATTAGATCATATACTAAAAATTAACATTCATCTAATTTATGAACTCTGTAGCAAGGAGCATGTGTCTACACATGAGAGGAGCTCTCATTCATGCTCCTATCCATTTATGCCCGAGGGAAGGAAGACACCACTTAATATTTGAATCACCTATTATTTTGGTCTCATATAAAGGCTCTAAAGAGTACTCACAGGGTCTCTAGGACTCATTAAGAAAATCATATTCCATTTTAATTATTTTGGTTGATTTATCTTTTATTGTCTAGAAGTTTGAAACATCAAAACCATGTGTGGACATTTCAAGGGGAAACGTTGCAAAATTATGTCAATCATCTCAGCTGGAGAAAACTGTTTTGAAAAGTCACTTATCATTTGAGTCTGTGTTCATAACAGAGGTAAATCTAATGTGAACACATTACAAAAACAAAGACTTTGGCCAAGTACATTAATACATTGTTTAGCTTAATTTGTCTAACACTAACACACATGTTTGAATGTATTTCCTTTTTGGAATATACTCATAAATCATAAAATCCCATTTATAAAATATGTACATAGTGTACATGAAAATTGAGAAACTGTCTAAAACTTAACTCTTTATATCTCCCTCTTTCTGTGATTTTTTTCTGTCCTTTTTATAAGAGCACTAATTTATTGTGGAGGTCCCACCCTTATGAATTCATCTAAGACCAATTATCTTTTAAATTATCTAAACTTAGCTCTACTGTTAGATTGCCAATTTTTTTTCTAAGCTCCCAATGCTATCAAATTGGAGCCAGTATTTGAACAGATGAATTTTGAGGGGCCAGAACTTTCATAACAATGATATATAAGCCTATAAAATCTGTTAACTCAATTTTGCAAACAAAATGTTGGAGGAATCAATCCATCTAATTATAAGATACATACAACATAGCTATAGTAATCAAGACTACATGGTGTTGACAAAGGGATAGACACATATAGCAAGGGAACAGAATAGAAAATCCCAAGTTTTGAGAGCAGGAGATAGAAATGTGTTAGCAGACAGAGTTAAGGAACCCTCCTCAATAGTTCCTGTATTTGGCTTCCACATTTTTATTATTGACTACAAATGGAGCAGACAGCTCATGAACAACTCCACTGGAGCTTGAAGGAATAGGCTGAAACCTTGAGCCTATGCCTGAAGTAAACTGCATGTGATCAATAACTTGATTGGACATGAATACCAGATGCCCTGTTGTGACTGGACTCAAATACCCACTTACTTTAAAATCACTAGCTTATGATCTTCAAGCTCACCTAACTTCCCTTCAACATTATATTAATACCTCTAGACTATAACCACCCATCTAGAGGAAACTCTCTTTAGGGACCCCTCCCCCTCCAGATGCTTTGCTTCCTATTATTTTAATAAATCCTATTACATTGCTCTCACTTTTCATCTGTGGGTCTCATTCTTTGAATTTGTGAGGCAAAGAACCTAAAAATGCTTATGCCTCAGTTTCATGCATATATTGTTAACTGATATTTGATACTAGAGCAGAATAACTTAATATTGGAAATAAGCTTTTGTGTACACACACACGTGTGTGTGTGTGTGTGTGTGTGCTTGTGCATGTGTGTGCATGTATTGAGGATTGAACCCAGGGCAATGTGCATTCTAAGTTGGAGCTCCACCACTAGGATATGCCCCCAGCCATGAATAGTGGCTGTTTTAACAAATGATGCTCTAGCAAGAAACATCTATAGACCAGAAAATAAAACATCAGCCTGATCATCATATCTTACATAAAAATTAACTTGGCATTTTTCACAAATTAAATGAAAACTGCAAAATTATAAAACATTTAGAAAATAACTTATAAAAGACTTTGGGGTCTACACTTGGGGAAAATTCTTATATTTGACGTATTAGTGTTCTCTAGAGGAACAGAATCGACGGAAAATATAATTATAAAAAGGGGACTCATTAGGTTAGCTTATGCTACCAAAAGCTGGAGAGCCCACAATGGCCGACAGCAGACTAGAGATCTAGAAGAACCAGTAGCTGCACAGTCCAAGAGACTGAAGCCCCAGAACAAGAGGGATCAACAGTGCTACCCTAGTCTGAAACCAAGGGCTTCTGGAAAATCACTGGCAAAGTCCACTTTGGAAGAGTGAAGAAGTGAGGGTCTGATATCCTCAAATGATGGCAGCAGTAACCAAGAACTTGTTCAAGATGAATTGAGCTTGCATCTGCTACTGCTTCTTTGTTCTTCCAACTCATTCTTTTGGTAGGTGCTGCCCACACTTAGGGAGGATCTTCATTTCAGTTAGCTATCCCATATGTCAATTATTCCTCATTGAAACACCCTCATCGACACACCCATAGTCCTCTTAATCCTTGGCATCTCTTAATTCAGTCAAGCTGACAATTCAAATTAACCATTACAATAGTCCATAAAGTAAAAAGTCTGAGAATTGAGTATTGAAACTAGAACATTTTGCTTTAAAAAAAAAATTAGTGAAGAAAACAAAAAGAAAATGTGCAAAGTGGTAGAAAATATTTACCAATCACCCATCTTAGGTGATCCTACATTCTGTGCTTCATAAGTATTTCTGATTTGGGAGTCTTTTTTAATATCAAGAATGTACATAAGAGAATTTTGCACCTCATGATATCCATTGCATTTATTTTATGCATAGATATTTGTATTTCCTTCCATACTTGTTTTAAATACACAGTGTGAAGACACATTATTAGTGAATGAATAAATGAGTGGATTTCTGATGAAGTAAAGATATTTAAAAAATTCTAATATAAAATCACATGGCCATTTTGTTTTTTCATGGACTATAGTGAAAACTAGAAAATTCAATATTACAAATGTTTGCACTTTAAGCTTTCTTTCATTCTTTTTTGCTTATTATTCAGATCAGTTTTGAAATATATGCTTCTATCAAAAAACTTGTGCAAAATTTATTTTAGTTTAAAAGAAATTAAATATTTATGTATTAACATTTTGGCACAACATGAATCATATATTTTGTTTCTTTTTGAAAGAAGATTGAATGATGTAGATAATGAACTAATGGTGGGAAAATAGCAATGGCATTAATCACACATAAATGTAAATAGTGTAATTATATACCTTTATGGAATCAAAATAGAGGAGATGAATAAATTGAAATGATTAGACACATTGTAATACACTTTCTTAGAATAAATGAGTATAAAAATGGATTAAACATATTTGAAATAATTTATTTGTATCTTTGAAAGGGAAGTTTTTACCTTAGCAGATTGCTCGATACAACTAAGTATGAACTAACAGTAATATATAAGTTAAAGGATGCTAAGTGCTAATTAACTGGCAATTGAACACTTGTCTGATTCTGAAAACAGTAACTCAACAGTCTTTGCAATTCCTTACAGAATTTGGGCATTGTGTTTAATTTTGTTTACTTATTTAGATACTCATGATAAAAAACATAAATGCAAATTCCTATATAAAATCAACTGGGAAGAGAGTTGATTTGTAACTATATTAATATAACTATAATGATAGAAACTAGTAGCAGACAGTGGCTGTGATGATTCATTTTGGTAGTCATTTGGAGTGGTTTGAATAAAGCTTAGAAAATTAGAAGCACATTCTGGGTTTGTATGTAAAAGTTTTCTCAGAAAAGATGTAACTGTGGGTCTATGACTTGAGTGGGAAAGTCCTGCCCTGAATGTTGCAGCACCACTCAATAGCCTGGGGACCCAGACAGATTAAAAGAAAAGCTGAGGAAAGTTAACTACTATGGGCATGCTCAGTGCTTCTAAATGACTGTGTTATTTGCTGCTAAGTGTTTCCCATGGACATCGTATTCCAGATTCTTCAGCATTTCAACATAGACTTTCACTAGTGGTTATCCAAGTGGGTTTCAAGGCTTCGGCCTGAAGATGTATAATTAGTCTTTCTTGTTCTGAGAGTTTCCAGCTACTTGGACTGAACAGTGACTAGTTTCCTTGGCCTGTAGATGGTCATTGTGAGATTATACTGCCAATCTAATAAATCCTTTTATAATTATATATATTCTGCTTATTATTTTCCTCGGAGAACACTGACTGATACATTGGCTCTTAAGCTGCTTTGTATGTGTGGTTCTCCAGTCCATATCTTACCCTTTGGGAAGTCCTTTTTTTCTGTCCCTCTCATCAGCGAGCTTCATAAGTTACTATTTAATTGTGCCTTTCTTGGGTGAAATGAATAAATATCGTTAGTAGCCTGATTTCTCTCTAGAAAGTAGATGGCCAGAAAAGGATTTTTAAGCCAAGTTCAGTCTCTAATCTGCCATACTGGCAGCACGTTTGCCAATTTTGGCATGGCATTTTAATAGGATTTCTATGTGTTTGTTTTTAGTCCACTCCATATGTTGGAAATGAGAGCATTTTCTGTTTAAAGATCATTGCATATTCTTCTATGTTAAATAAAATACATTTTTGAGCTGAAAGGACTATACTGAGCTACATATAGAATACTGTAGGAGCCCTTCTATATAATTGAAGGGTCTAGAATCCATCATATTTACTTAAAAAATCTTAATTAAAAATCTAATGATCATGTTTTCAATAATTTTTGCATTGGAAAGTTTCCAGAATTTCTGTCACAATACTATATTCTTCTAAAAACTAGGACTTGTGTATAAACATGCATATTCCAGGCATTTTTTATATGAGCAAATGGGAATATCACGCTGGGTGAAATTCCTTGCTTCATTAGTCAAAAACTTTACATTGGATTAGGTTATTTACTGGATTGCAGAAGTAAATGTCAGTCTCTACTGTCTAGATCTCTATTTGGTGTATTTATTCTGCTTTTAGACTTCTAAACTACCTCTAATGGATCTCCTATAATGAGCCTGATTTAGTTGAATACTAAAACCTAAATCTTTGTGGAAACCTAGAGTTACCTTAACATCATTTTAAAATATAGTTGTCCCTGTAAAACTACTTGTTTGTAGCATTATTTCTCTTCATTGTAAATTTTTGTGTATTTATACAATGGAAGGATATTTTGGATGAGTAACTACAAAATTCAAAATTTAGCCCTTTGATTTCTTAACAGAAATTTGGCAGATAATTTTATTGGTAGTATAATCATGGATATTTAATTATTTTAAAATCATTTAGTAAAAGGTCATTTAATAAGTAACAGTAATGTTATGAGGTATTTTTTTGGAGTTCTGCAAGAATTTAATATTTGCATTTTGTATTTAATGTAAGATGCATAGTGCTCTGAAAATACTTGGACCTTGGTACCAAAAAAACCTAAGACTATATATCAACTCCAATATTATTATTGCATCATTATTATTTTCCTATTTTTAATGCCTCTATCATTATTGAAATATTATAATAATAAAAATATACTTTGTTTTGAGAGAATTTTACTGGGTAATCATGTGAAAAATTGCCATAAGGTACTTGGTAAAAAGTAGTTGTTAAAACAATGAACTATTTCATATTAGCTTTGATTTGAGAATAAAAAATGAAGATTATAGAAAAAGGTCCAAATATGTCATGATTCATAAAAGAGTTTCCAAGACAAATCTGCCTTTTTAATCTGCTTAGAAATTCACAAAATGTCCCTGCATCCTAAAACACTTCACCTATTTTGCTCATGCACTGCAACCTGGTCTGAATAATCTTTAGCAACTAAGAGCTTCATTTTCACCCAAAGTTACATAGGATGTGACAACTTAATTATTAAGCAATAGGTTTTTGGAGCTAGTTCCAAATGATTGGTACAACAATGTCTCAATTATTTCTTTGTTATGCTTTGTTTCCAGAGTGATAATGTAAATAACTCTTTTAATTATTGAAGAATTTTAAAAACAAGACTGAAAAAAAAATACAGCTAAAAGTTTCTTCTGTAGGGTTGTTTGTGTACTACCCTTCAAACTTAAAAAAAATAATTCCCCCTTCTACCCACTTTTAAGGTGAAGGATGTTTCTATTCTAACTCTTGATCCAACTTCTCAACAAAGGGTACTCAAAAGTTCTTTTAATAATTCATTCCCCAGCAGAGACAGGAAACATTTCAAATATTTCCTGTGACTGTTGTTATGTAAAAATGCCAAAGAATACTTTTCCTACTAAAAATATTTAAAAAAAATTATTTAAAATCTCATCACATTTTTGTAGCAACAAACTGCTGCTATTGCCAAAACCAAATGAATGAAAATTGATTTTATTTAGCATTAAACATCCTAGTTTAAATAATATTGTCATTGGCAAAGATTTCAAGCTGTCTTTCAATAATCCCCTTTAGGAATTCATCTTCAACATGTGATGTCCATCTACATCTATTGCAATTATACCTCTCCTCACATAAAATCTGCAATCATCCTACCAGCTGGTTATAGCCTACCAGCTCTTTCCCCTAAAGAGTATGAGAATGGTTTAAACAAAATATAAAAATTGTTATCATAGATTAAATTTTTCCAACTCTAGCAATGTTTTCTAATAAGGCAAAGTAGAAGCATGATATTATCAGATGTAATAGTCCTATTTTTCAAAATGTCTTAACATCCCCATAATAATATATTAAAATGTAAAGAAGATAATCTATCTGCATTCTGTGTTTAGAAACTACAAATAGCAGTTATCTTTGAATATAAAAACTAGCCACTCATTAGCTGTTTTTAAATTAATATAAAATAAAAAATCTTTCATATCAGCTTTATTTTGTAGATCTATATCATCTTTGTTTTATGAATTATGCATTTTGTTGCTTGATATTTTATAAATAGTTAATCATGTAATTATATCCTTTATCATTAGGAAAATACTTCTATTTTAACATTTCAACTATTGGAACTAAATTTATTCATGCTTTGTCTTAATAATGTTATTCCTAATTTTTCTTCAATTATTTCCTCTGTTTAAAATATCTTTACTTCTCCTGAACTCTAAAACTTTACTTGATAATGTAAAAATGTCCACATGTATAATACATACTATCTAAATAGTGCTAAATATTGGCTAATAACCTCAAAATCAAAACCAGATTTCAAACCAGAATACTGGTATCTCTTAGTGTGAAATTGAACAACACTTAATCTAGCTACTTTTCCAATTTATAGCTAAAATTAGAATGTAAATATACTCTTCCTTGTTGGACTGTTATGAATATTAAAATAAATATCATTCAGAACAGCTAATAGAGGTTTTGAGGTTTTTATTTTAAGTCTATCTTAATATAAAGCATTCTGTATCATTTGAATTTATTAATTGCATTGCTTTTTTGATTTGGTTCTGGAGCTTAAACCCAGAGCCTCATACATGCTAAGCATTCAACTGTACCATTGAGGTACACCCTCTAGCCCCTGCATTCCCATTTGATGCATAGTTATAATAGTTTCTAATCTATGCCACAGAATTTTCTAGACATTAGGGAACTAATTATCAGGCTTAGTGCCTCGTAAAAGCTCATGCTTTTATAAAAATCATCTTTGTATGGATACATACAATGATAAATTTAACAATAAATGAGCAAAGTAACTTCCTGTCATGTAGAAGCAGTAACATTGATTTGACCCTGGTAAGTTTGTGACACCTATTAGATATACAAAGTTAGGAAGAAATCAGTCAGATATGCACCTTGAACTTAGTAGAAATGTTAGGATTGGAGTTATACATTTTAAATTTGGGGCACATGCATGATATTTAAGGCCTGCCATAGTATTCATGAGACTACTCAGAAGATGCACAGCAAAATCATAGATTATAAGGATCGTGAAACTCTAATCATCTGACATCATCTTTGTGTCCTTCCTTATCCATCAGCTCAGGAAAAATGAACCAATTTTTTTGTTCCTTGAACATACCAGACACAGACCTGTTACAGTGCCTTAGTATTTCCACAACTTAGGATCTGAAAGACATTTAGACTAGTTGTTCTAGTGGTTTATTTCTTTGCAGCCACACATCTGTCATCTTCTCTCTGAAAACTTCTTAAATTATTTAATGTAACTATTCTTATTCCTCTTCCTGTTTTTTTTCATATCCATTATCAACTTCTGACATACATAAAATTGGGCTTATTTTGCATATTTTCTGAATATGAACCAATGAAAGAGAGATTTTAGAATATTCTTTTTGAATCCAGTGCCTTAAAAGTGTCCAGTAGATACTTTGTGCTCAATAATTATTTGAATAAATCATAGGTATATTTCCAACCAATAGTAAAAAGAAAATTATATTTATTTATCTTGCCATTTTGGGAATTGAACCCAAAAGTGCTCTACTTCAAAGCCACCCCTATGTCCTTTTATAATTTTGAAATAGAGTCTTAGTAATTTGTCCCAGCTGGCCTCAAACTTTTGATCATTCTGTTTCAGCCTCTTTAATAGATGGAATTACACATATGTGTCACTGAGCCTAGCCCAAAATCATAAAGTATATATTTGTCATCATTAAACCTTTTCTCAAATGTTGCAGTGTCAATAGCAGAACCAAAATATATATTTAATGTCAGTCTTCATTGTAGCAGACTAACATTCTAAGTAGCTAGGAAAACAATCAAAGTCAACCATTTTTAAAGATCTGCTTCACTTTCCAAATTTTTAAAATATAGGACTAATCATCTTCAATTATGTTACATATTGGCCTTTTATTAACATGAACTCATTTTAACCTTTTTTTCTATTCTAAAGTACAAAATATTAATGAGAATATTTTTCAAGTGTCAATTACAGAGCTTTCTTTAATTTAGTGATCAAACTGTGCAAGTGAAAATTGTTTTAATGTTTCCCTAGGAATCAGATAATTAAAGTATATCCACTTCAAACTGATTTGTTCTTTGCTTGGCTGATTTTCACTGGGGCTCACATCTATAGACAAAAAGGGCATGTTATTCTTTATTTCTTCCTTTAGCACTTAGCAAAGAAAATTATGAGTATTTTAATATTTACCATTAAATAATGCTTTAATATCTGACCATGAAATTTAATTATATGAGTAGGATAGAGATACAATTTAACATTTCCTGCTCAGCTTTGAACCTATATCTTGTTTACACAGAGAACTTTAAAACTAATACTTTTTTTGGAAAAATATCAACACTAGAAATATATTTATGTTATTTAATGATCAACATTTGTATAATAACATGGATTATTATAAATTTATCAAAGGAAGACTAACTGGTTCAAATGTAACTTACTTTTATCTTAATTCATACATTTCATGTGCTACAAAATGGTACAGTAAGATTTGGAAAAATATTTTGAGCTGCTTTCTTGAGACAAGAATAATTAAATACTTCTGTGTCCTAAATTATTCAACTTCTCATAGTCCACATTTGCTCTACATAAGTTTCACATTTCTAAATAATAATTAAATCTAATTAGGATCCATTGTGAATAATTTAAAATATGTCCTAATTCTAGACATTAAATTGAACAACATAAAGGGTTAATTAATATGTTTAGAACAGATTTGGAATAACAATTACACATATTAACACAAATGCAGAGTATTCTAGCTTTATCTTTAGACTTTTAATTTAATCTGTATTTTTCCTTAAGTTTAAAGTTGAAAATAGGATGAAGTGACTTCTTTTAAAAACCATTGTTACTTTAATAAATAATATCAAAACAAAATAACAAATTGTATAAGATTGTGATTGCCATGATACATATTCTGGAGTGTCTGTGGAAACTGAGTATATATGTACTGGATACAAGAAAATTGTAACATAAAGTTTTATTATTTGGAATGGTGCATGCACAAAATAAAAGTTAGATGTCTAAGCAAGGCCATTTGTGAATTAAAGGAAACAGAATTATTTTTTAAATTCACTAATATAACTCTGTGATTTCTAGAAGTGATAGTCATGCACAGCATTTAAACTAATGATTTTATTTTTGTTTAGAGAATAAATACAGGCATATATACTTATAGCCCAGTAAATGTCTTAGAGATGTGACATGGAGCATGGCATTCTTGGAGAGACAATCAAATTACAATGTAGCACTTTTAATAACTTTACTATTTGTAAAAATATTACAGTGAAATAATTTGCATTTATGTATTTTCTGTAAAAGACCTGCAAGACAAAGAACCCTGTAAGTATATCAAAGAGGAATAGATTTTACAAAGAAATTTAGACATGGGGCTCTTACAAAAGTATTAGAAAGGCTGAGGAAATAAATTTGCCAGTGGTTTTTGGAAGATAAAAATGTTTCAGTTGTCATAGGAGATTACCACAAATTTTCACAGATCCCTATAGCATCAATGGGACTTTTTAATAGAGAGTGTCCATGGTCACTGACAAAATCTTACTTTTTCCATATAGGTTGGAATCTGGGATTGCCTGCCCCTTCCACATAAACAAGAATACTATTTGGAGATGTATCTCAGTGACAAAGCAGTTGACTAGTATACATACCATGAAAATAAATAAATAACATGCTTCCACTCTCTCTTCCAAAGATGGTTATTGAATCTCACCAGTGTATTATACCCTGGAATCCTGTCAATAGGAACTATGAAGAAATAGGTATGTAGATTTTTAGCATTCATTATATGAGAGAAAAAAATATAAGGAATTATTGACAGAAAACATGGAATGGGCTTAAAGTAGAATTGAAAGTTTATTACCTTTGTAAAACAATTAGATGAGACCATAAAGAAACCACCTAAACATACAATCACCACTGCAGGGCATTGATTTAAAAACCTAACATTATCTTTTCTAAGAGGACAAACTATAATTGGAAAAGAATTATAGTAAGACCTCTGCATTCATGGATTTAACCAATCACACATGGAAAATATTCAGGAAAAAATACATCTGAACTAAACATGTACAATTTTTTACCTGTCATTATTCCCTAATAATGCAATATGATAATCATTCACATGTTTATATTGTAATATGTATAGTAAGTTATTTAGAGAGGTTTTAACGTATAGGATATGATATCTTTTGGCTATATTGCAAATAGAATACCATTTTATATAAGGGTATATTGGTAGCCTTTTGTATCTTTGTTGGTCCTGGAACCAATCTTCCATGGACACAGAAGGACAACTATATAGAAATATGTCCAATTTTAATTAAAGAACTAGTGTTTGTTCCTAAAGAAAACCTAAATATTCTATCACCCGTAATGTTCTTAGGTATTCTGGCACTGATTTATCCTGTTTCTACTTTTATATGGATAATTGTAGTAGAAGTAGTGCTACCTGAATAATTTTAATGTTTTAAATATTTCAACAAGGAAAGTATCCATTCATCTGGTGAAAGGCATCTAGGTTAGTTTGACAGCTTGGCTATTAATTGAGCTGCTGTAAACATTGATGTTGCTGCACCACTGTAGTATGCTGATTTTAAGTCCTTTGCATATGTGCCGAGGAGTAGTATAATTGTGTCAAATGGTGGTTCCCTTCCAAGTTTTCTAAGGAATCTTCATACTGCTTTCCAGATTGGTTACACCAATTTGAAGTCCCACCAGCAATGTATGATTGAACTTTTTTCCTCACATCCTTGCCTACATTTATTGTTACTTGTATTCTGACTAGAGTGAGATGGAATCTCAGTGCAGTTTTGATTTGCATTTCTCTAATCGCTAGAGATGTTGAATATTTTTTTGTATATCTTTTGGCCATTCATATTCCTTCTTCTGTGAAGTGCCTTTTTAGTTCTTTGCCCATTTATTGATTGGGTTATTTGTTTTCTGGTGTTAAATTTTTTGAGTTCTTCATATATCTTGGAAATTAATGCTGTATCTGAGGTACAGGTGGTAAAGATTCTCTCCCCTTCTGTAGGCTTTGTTCATATTCTTGATTGTTTCCTTTCCTGTGAAGAAGCTTACTAGTTTTATTCTATTCCATTTATTGATTCTTGATTTTATTTCTTGTCCTTTAGGAGTCTTATTGAGGAAGTCCATTCCTGAGCCAACATGATGGAGAGTTGAGTCTACTTTTTCTTCCAGAGTCTCTAGTCTAATGCCAAGATCCTTGATCCACTTTGAGTTGAGTTTTGTGCATGTTGACCTATAGGGTTCAATTTCATTCTATTACATATGTATATATACACAATGTAATATTAGCCATAAAGAAGAATAAAATAATGGCATCTGTTGGTAAATGGATGAAACTGTAGAATATCATGCTAAAAGAAATAAGCTACTCCCAAAAATGTCCTCTCTGACATGCGCATGCTAACCCATAACAAGGGTTTGAAGAAGAATAGATGTTCATTGTATTAGATAAAAGGGAATAAAGGGAAGGGAGCAGGGAATGGGAATAGGAAAGACAGCAGAATGAATCAGGTATAATTTTCCTATGCTTATATATGAATACATGACCAGTGTAACTCCACATCATGTTCAACCACAAGAATGGCATCAAAATTGTAATGACTTGCACTCTATGTATGTATAATATGTCAAAATACACCCTACTGTCATGTACATCAAAAAACAACAAATAATAAAAAAGAAGAAAAGTTTTCTTTAAGGCTTATATCATTATGTTTAAGGCTTATATCATTATGTTTAAGGCTATATCATTATGTTTGTCAACCTTTACTATCTTTAAGTCTTACTTTGTTTTCATTGGCTTTATAATTTGCATCAAATTACAAAATGAAAACAAGCAAGGTATAGGATTAGACATACACATATGTGTATGAATGGTATGCATTATACACATATGCATATGTTTTCCATACAGTATAAACATACATGTCTATTCTATGTGATTTTCAGTCAGTCTAAACATGGAAAAAATTTATTTTTATATATTTTATATGCACATTCAAGACTGTGTTTGTGTCTATGCAAGTTAGAGATAGTTTTTCTTGTATTGAAAATAAAAGTTATAACATTTGCAATTATATATGAGGATGTTTACAAAAGTTTTATCTGCCTTGACTACATACCTTAAAAATTATCACATCTGTCATATGTTACTTGCTAAATTTGTAAGAATTTACTCTGTGGTTGATATCCTTGAATCCACTAACAAAATAATGACATCCCTTGGCAATTCCACATTTGTTCAAAACAACATGTTTATTAATTTGAGCACAGATTGGCTTTTTGTGACATTCTCCACAGTATTTACATTTTAAACATCTTTTCTGCACCTGAACATAGGACTCTCCATGATATATCCCCACTGTTAAAGAAAATTTGCTTTTTAAAACCATCTAGTTGGTTTTAAGTGTTGGAAAGACTGGTTGAACAATGATATTCATTTGAATTAGTGAGTTTCTTTTGCAGTTTATGATATACAAGCTGAAGTCCCTGAATACTAGATAATACATAGCTCCTTCTACAAAGTTGACTGTTAATTACTGTTACTTCAAGAGAAAAAGTCATTTTAATCTTGGGAGGGGATCACTCTTGTTTGACCAGCCCAAATCTTCCTGAAATATGTCACTTATCTCAACAAACTGGTGACATCTCTGCTCTGCATGGGGAATTCTAATATTTGTAGACCTTAAACATTTCTGAATAGAGAATGAACTCTCAGTGAGATTTTTAAAAATACAATAATAAATGAAAAGGCCAACTTTTTTTTATGTCTCAGTCACTCTTGCAGCCAGGACTAAGCATCTTGTTAAGAGTTGGATAAGATTAAAGAAAAAGAAAGAAAAAAGAAAAACAAGAAAACATATAAAAAATATAACGGAAATATGTTTTTAATACATATAATCTAAATTCTTGTAACTACTTATATAATTTAAATTTATCTGCTCTGCATAATGCCAACTAACCCTAAAGGATCAGACAATTTTACTTCTTAAATATTTTATTCCTTTGAAAGCTTTTATGGCTTGGATGTGAGGTGTCCTGCAAAAGCTTACATGTGAGACAATGCAAGAAGGTTCTGAGGAAAAATGATTGGGTTGTAAGAGTCTTAACCCAATCAGTGATTTAATCCTCTGATAAGGATTAACTGAGCAGTAACTGAGGTACTAGTAACAGTAACTGTAGCTGGAGGAGATAGGAATTGAGGCATGGGTTTGGGTATATATTTGTATCTGTGGAGTGGAGTTTCTCTCTCTTGCCTCCTGATCACAATGATGTGAGCTGCTTTCCTCTGCCACTCTCTTCCGTGAAGTTGTTCAGTCTCAGCTCAAGCCCCAGGGAATGGAGCCGGCCTTCTATGTACTAAGACCTCTAAAACCATGAACCCTTAAATAAACTTTCTCCCCTATAATTGTGATGGTGGGGTCCTTTAGTCACAGCTCTGAAAAAGTTGACTTAAACAAAAGCCAAAGTTTCAATATGCTAAAATAATTGGTGGACTCTTACAATGAAATACAACAACAACAACAAAAAGATATGTTTCTTTTTCTCATCTTTTAAATAGGAAGAATCCAAATATGGTTAATAACACCAGACCAAGTGAGGTTTGAATAATCTATTTTGTTTACAAATGTGAAAGTCTAAGTATCATATATCTGAAGAGCATAGCAGATTCTATAAGCTTTCAGGATTCCTCAATAGCTTCCATTCCACTTAATTTCAGGTGCATTTTTTTTGTCTGATAATGGAAACATTGACCTAGAAACCACTCTGAAAAACTGTTGGAAAATAATTTTTAAATATTTGATTTTATTATGTGTTAAGTATTGTCAATTCCATTGATAGCTCATGATTCAGACAGAAAACAGTCAATATTTTATATTAGTCAAATATAAAGCACTGGTAAAAATATTTGAGATTTTTAAGATCAGAGCAGATAAATTGTGACAATACAAGTTAATAGCAGTGTAACACGTTACATTTACCCATAATGAATGTCAGGAGAAGTAAATGCACCTCCCTTGTTAATTTCTCAATGTAAAGGCACCAAGAATTCTGCCCAGTTGTCTGGTGATGCCCTACTCAAAGGAAAACTCCATGGTTGCCATGAACTTTATCAGTTCGTGACCTAAGGTTCAGGCACCAGCCACTCAGAGATAGAGAATTATGGGCACAAGCTGATGGGTGTAATTAAGCTGTTCAAACTTTTGACCTTGTTTCTGTCTTAAAGTAACTTTCTAACAATGAAGCCCTTTGATGTAAAAACCTATATAATAAACTTCCAGTGTTTGCTTCTGGTCAGTCCACTTCCCAGAGTTCAGCTGAACCATTGGGTTCCACTGTGTGGATTTCTCTGTATGTCATTTTCCCAATGATATCATCATCCTGGTTCAGGGAAACTGAGTAAATGACTGTGTTGGAAGTGACAAATGAATATAAGTTTCACCCCAAACAAGGAGGTTACGTCCACATTTTATTAAAAGAAATGAACAAGATCACATTTTTACTGACATCTACCTATTGGGAACAGTGACTGAATTATGGGTCTTGACCTTGAGGTTCAGCCAGCTGCTCAGGGGGTAGAAAGTTATGGGCACAAGCTGATAATCATATTCAGGCTGCTCATACTCATGACCTTGGTTCTGCTTACTTTGAAGAAATTTTCTTACAATAATTCCTTTTGGTGTTCATACTTGTATAATAAACATGCTTAGCTTTTTGTGTGCCACTACTTCCCTACCAAGGAGGAGTCTATAATGGAGACCCAGCTTCTTCCCTATTTGTGTATCTGTTTGTCTTTTTTCCACCTGCTGACCACCTAGTCCAGGAACCTGAAATAATGGTCATGCGGTTGTGGCATCTGCTGCTTCAACATTTCAATAAAATTAAGATATGGATTATTATTGATAATAGTAATAAGTTGTCTTTATTTGTATCACTTTAAAGATCAAGTCCTCCTTCTCAAGCAGTAGCTTATAAATTTATCACCAAAACCAGTTCTGGTGCTGCTTTCTAACTGAGGTACACTTCAATGGATTGTCACTGAATAAGATTATGTTGGATAATTTTGAGACCATCCTTAGTTCAATTTACTTATATCTGTAAACTTAATTACAAATCCTCTGTGGGAAATTTCTTCCTTCACTCACCTTCCTGTATTAAGATCACGAATAAAAAGAATTTATAAAGCACTCCCCTAAGAATTACTTCAAAGAAATAAAATTTTCTATAAGAGATCCTATAGCTCCTTGGGATTACAGGATATGAAGAAAATGTATGACTACAATATATTTGATATATTTTAAGTTAAATGGGTTCATGAGAATTTGAAGCTGATTACAAATGACAAAGAAATAACAACAAAAACAAAAGTAGGCAATAGAAGTTTATAAAACTGGATAGTATTGCCTAGTCTATCTCTGTTTCTCTAACTTATTATATGTAGCTTATTATGCCTTACAGATATTTCCAAAAAAGGCAGTATTTCCCTAATAGGTAATAATTGCCCAAGTGTATCATTTTTTTTTTTTTTTTTTGGTACCAAGGTTTGAACTCAGGGGGATTCAACCACTGAGCCACATCCCTATCCCCAACCTATTTTGTGTTTTATTTAGAGACAGGGTCTCACGGAGTCGCTTAACACCTCGCCATTGCTAAGGCTGCCTTTGAACTCTCGGTTGTCCTGTCTCAGCCTTCCAAGCTGCTGAAATTAAGCGTGAGCTACCACACTCGACACAAGTATATCTTAAATTTTGTTTTAGAATATTAGGATATTTTTTTCTCATTGTACAAGTTCTAAACTGTGTAAGACACTATTAGTACCTATTTTAAAAAGCTAGCTATTTGCACTTCTGAATTCTTTTTATGAAGAAAAATCAGTTTTGCAACTGAATACATCTATGAATCACCATTAATGCTTATTAAAACAGATACAAATTCTGATATAGTTTTATTTAAAATGAAATCAAAGTTATAGTATGAAAACTCAAGTTCTTATGTTATCTTCAAAGTAGGTAGAAAGATCATGTCTTTTTTCACCTGACCTAGGCATCTGGCAACCAAAGATACAGACCCAGCTGCTGGATATGTTATTGCCAAAATTTGGTTATGGCTTGCCTCTCCTAATTATTCCAGCAAGATGGTCATTTATAAAACAACATCTTTGTGTTATATAAAGATGTTACTTTAAATAGTCTGTATTTCACCACACTGTATACGTGTGGAGGAAAAGTTAGTCTACAGTTAATATCCCATACTGGACACACAATTAACTCACCATTAGTGCATTTAGAGAAAAATGAAGTCACTGTTGGGTATTGAATTACAGAGTTTCAAGAAAATATGGGAGGAAATATGTCTTTCAAATTCTCGTACCATAAATTTTATCTAATATAATCACGCTTACCTAGTCAAACACTAGTAATAGTACCTTTGAGGTAAACCTCATTGCTGTTCTTACTCTTATAATCTTTTGAGGTTTACCTATGCCAATCTCTTCTTTATTTAATCATAATTATATTTAACTTCTATATACAGTCATCATTGGTGTCTGTATGGGATTGGTTCCAGAATGTTCTGTGAAAACCCAAATCTGCAATACTCAACTCCCTTATATAAAATGGCATAGCAATATAATATATAATCTATATACATACTCTGATATAATTTAAATTGTCTCTAGATTACTTATAATCTGTGATTCAACATAAATATGAATAGTATGTAAATAATTTTTAATGCTTTTTAGTTAGAGAATATGGACTTGAAAAATATTTGTCTATATTCAGTACAGATAAATTATATTTTACCAGATGTTTTTAACATAGAGTTGGTTGAATCCACAGATATGGAACTTCTGGATACAGAGTTCTGACTGCATATATAAAGGTTTCTCATTAAAGTAAATAATGCATGAGCTTATGTAGATGTCTGTGAATATTTTTGTGAGATCCCTATTCTTAAATTTTTAGAGTGCCTTTTGTACAATTTTGCCTGCTCTAAAGATACAGCTACATCATAATAATTTGGAATCTTCTCAGAAAATTATCCCCTGACAATTCTTAATAACTGAAAACCTATTAATATTCTAAGCTGAGTACAATCTATTTTATGTAAGTGCATATATGTTTGTTGGTCTATATGTGGGTTTGTGTATGTGTTGACAAACTTTAAGTTTTGAATCTTTGGATTCAATCCTTGATCCAAAGCCTGTGATCGGTGATCACAGTCCCATTTTGTTCCTTTGTCAATTTTGTAAGCAAGACATGATTTTAAAGATAAACATATCCTATACATTGAATATCATTATACTAAGAAAAATAGTTTCAGATTTCATAATTTACTATAGATTAACAAATTACTTCTAATAGGGCATGCAAATAATAAAAGAGACCATTCAGGAAACAAGAGAAAACAGTTAAATATACTTTCTCCCAGTATGCTGCCTAGAATTTGAGGATTGACACAAACTTTTAACTTTAAAATGGTTGGAACAGGTTTCATGACAGAGTAATTCTGAGAGTCCTCTATTGTCCCTTATTAAAGAGAGGCTGGGGTAGGAAGCCTTGTGAACTAAAATGTCTTAAATCAACTCCATGCCTTTCTCAAAAATAAGCTATGTGGAGGGAGGGGCAAGATGGAGGCTTAGATGGACGCTGCGGTCAGTCTCGACTAAACCGAAGATCAAAAATTGTGGTAATACCATCTCCCAGCCAGCTATTGAGCATCACCCTACAGCTACCCCCACAGGAAATTTCACTTGCGCGTGTAAGCAGGGCCACCAGACAGCAGACACCAAAGCGTGACTCCAGCAGCAGTGGCGGAGAGCGGCTGCGAGTGTCTCGAAGCCCCAGCTCAGGGCTCGCCCCGGGCGGGGATAGCTTCTACACAGGGTACCTGGCTCCAGTGCCCACCCAACCACACAGGGTCCACAGCAGTGGCTCTCGTGGACCCACGGCCCCAGCTGCCAGCCACTGGGGAGCGCAAATTCAGGGTAGGAAATGCTCCACAGACACCAGTGGCAACAGCTCAGCCCAAAGGAGGCCTGGGCCCGCCCCAGTTCTGCTCCAGAGTTCCTGAGGACCGGCAGAAGCACCAGAGGGCCCAGATCTGCTCAAAGGAACTTCCATGGGGGTCCAGACAACAGGAGATGAGGGACGGCTAGCCCGAGCCTCTGGAGAGCCCCGTCTAAGGGGGGCATTGGACAGCAATTTGGTACAAACTTTGGCACACCTCTTTGCCAGAGGCCCAGAGTTTCACCCCATTGTGAAACCCACACTTAAGACAGCAGCTGAGAAAGTCCAGCAAGCAACGAACAATGCCACCTTCTGGAGGTGAAAATAACCATACCTGTTTATTCACACTGAGACTATTTTTTTTTCTAATTGTTTTTTTTTTTTTTGCTTTTGCTTTCTTCTATTCTTACTTTTTTAAAATTTTTTTTATTTTTTATTTTTTTATTTTTCTCAAAAGTTGCATTTTAATACATCTTATCAAACATAACAGAAAAAAACAAATTTTCTGAAGCTGTACACACTATTCACTGAAAACATTTGTTGAGGCAAATAGAAAACAAATTGTTACAATCATAATTTTTCTAACTTTGCACAAAATTATAAGCAGATTACATTCATCATATTAAACACTTTTATATGCACTTTCAATGAACAGTATATATATATATATATATATATATATATATATATTTATATATATTTTTTATCAACCATCTTTATTATACCCATTCCCCTTTCCTGCCCCCCGCCTCCCCCATGTCGCGTCCAGTGTTTCTCTATTTCTCTTATGTTTCCCATTCCCACCTCCCTTATTCATCAGCATCCACTAATCAGAGAGACCATTCGGCATTTGGTTTTTTGGGATTGGCTTACTTCACTTAGCATAATGCTTTCCAGTTCCATCCATTTGCCTGCAAAT
>PVHX01013060.1:0-56439 GCA_004024805.1 Geosciurus inauris | reverse complement strand
TTTTTTGAATGTGGATATACCTAGTTTTCCCAGCAGAGTTTGTTGGAAAGACTCTCCTTTCCCCATTGAGTGAGGGAAATCTTGTTGAAAATTATTTGGCGTTGCTTGTGAGAGTTTACTTCTGGGCTTTCTGTTCCTTTTCTTTGGTCTTTATGTCTGTCTTTCTGTTAGTACCACTCTGTTTTGGTTCTTGTAGCTTTGTAGTAAATTTTGAAACCAGGGAGTATGAGTCCTCCAGCTTTGTAATCCTTGTCATGATTATTTTGAAGTCCCTTAAGATTCTATATGAATTTAAGAATGGATTTTTCTATTTCTGCAAAAAAAAAAATCATTGAGGTTTTAATAGGACTGCACTGAATCTCACAGTCACTTTGGATAGTATCAATATCTAAACAATATTAAGCTTTCTTTTTTAAAATCTATTTTTAGTTGTAGATGGACACAATACTTTTATTTTATTTATTTTTTATGTGGTGCTGAGGAGCAAACCCAGTGCCTCACACGTGCTAGGCAAGTGCTCTGCCACTGAGCCACAACCATAGCCCAATATTGAGCTTTCTAATCTATTTACATGGAGTGTCTTCACATTTATTTATGTCTTAATTTCTTTCAGCAACCTAGTAGTTGTTGTCTTTCACCTTCTTGGTTAATTCCTAAGTATATAATTCTTCTTGATGTTATTGTAAGTGGAATTGTTTCCTTAAATTTATTTTGGATTGTTTCATTATTTATGTAGAGAAATACAACTAATTTTTATTTGTTTTTTTGTTTTGTTTTGTTTTAGTACTGGGGATTGAACTTAGTGGCACTGTACCAATGAGTGACATCTCTCACCATTTTTATTTTTTTATTTTGAGACAGGATCTCATTAAATTGCCAAGGCTGGCCTCGAACTTGCAATCTTCCTCCCTTAGCCTCATGAGAAGATGGGAGTATAAGGCATATACCACTGTGGCCAGCTAAATACAACTGATAATCTTGTATGTTGATTTTGTATCCTGTAGCTTTATTAGTTTATTAGTTCTAATAGTTGTTTTTTTTTTTGGGGGGGAGGGGTGCTTTTTTAAGGATTTTCTACAAATAAGATCATATCATCTGTAAACAATAATTTTACTTCTTTCTTTCCAGTTTGGATGCCTTTTATTTCTTTGTAGTTGCTCTAGCTAAATTTTCTTTTTTTTAAAAAATATTTATTTTTTATTTGTAGGTGGACACAATATCTCTATTTTATTTTATGTGGTGCTGAGGATCGAACCCAGTGCCTCCCGCGTGCTAGGCAAGCACGCTACCACTGTGCCATAACCCCAGCCCCCTAAATTTTCAATACTTTGTTAAATAGACATGCCAGAAGAACATATCAGTGTCTTGTTCCCATCTTGAAGGAAAAACTCTGAGTTGTTTGCCTTTGTATATGATGTTGGTACTGTGTTTTGTTTGTTTGTTTGTTTGGTACCAGGGATTGAACCCAGGAGCATTTAACTACTGAGCCACATTCCCAGCCCTTTCTTATATTTAGAGACAGGGTCTTAGCTGAGGTGCTTAGGGCCTTGCTGAGTTGCTGAGGCTAGTTTTGAACTCAGGATCCTTCTGCTTTATCCTTCCTAGCCATTAGGATTACAGGCATGTACCACTGTGCCTGGCAGTCCTGTGTTTTTAATATAGGTCCCTTATGCTGTTGAGGTAATTTCCTTCTATTACTAATTTATTAAATTTTTCCAATCATGAAAGGACATTAAATTTTGTTAAATGTTCTCTCCATGGCAACTGAAATGATCGTTTTTTAATTTCATTCTAATGTTTATTACATTGATTGGTTTTTATTATGTTGAATCATCCTTGTGTTCCAGGTATGAAATTTGTCAGAATTAAAAATGGATGCCAGGGGCTGGGGTTATGGCGCAGTGGTAGTGTGCTCGCCTAGCACATGTGAGGCACTGGGTTTGATCCTCAGTACCACATAAAAAATAAAGATATTCTGTCCACCTACAACTAAAAAATAAATATTAAAAAAAAATGGATGCCACTTGAATAAAACCTTAAACAAAGAAAGAAAAATAAATGTCATGGTACATAATCCTTTTACAGTGCTGCTGAACTTTGTTTTGTTTTGTGGTGCAGGGGATTGACCCAGGGGTTCATGCATGCTAAGCATGGGCTCTACTACTGAGCTACACTCTCCATCCTTGTTTTGTCTGGATTTGAGAATATGAAAGCAGTGTTGGCTTAGAATGAGTTATGAAGTGCTTCCTTCTGTTCATTCTCAGAAGAGTGTAGGAAGGATTTGTGTATGTTCTCTAAATGTATGGTAGAACTTGCCAGTGAAGCCATCTGATCTAGGACTTTTCTTCATTGGGATGTTTTTGATTACTGATTTAATCTCTTTCTTTATTATAGGCTTATTCAATTTTCTGTTTATTCTTTTTTAAAATATTTTTTTCATAGTTGTAGATGGACACAATACCTTTATTTATTTGTTCATTTGTTCATTCATTTGTTCACTTGTTCGTTCATTCATTCATTCATTCATACCAGGGATTGAACTCAGGGGTACTTGACCACTGAGCTACATCTCCAGCCCTATTTTGTGTTTTATGTAGAGACAGGGTCTCACTGAATTGCTTAGCGCCTTGCCAATGCTGAGGCTGGCCTTGAACTCGCGATTCTCCTGTCTTTCAGCCTCCCAAAGTGCTGGGATTACAGGCATGAGCCACCTGGCTTATTTATTTATTTTTGTGTGGTGCTGAGGATTGAACCCAGTGCCTCACACTTGCTAGGCAAGTGCTCTACCACCGAGCCACAACCCCACTCTCTGGTTTTCAGTTTATTCTTGATTCATTATTGGTGAGTTTTGTGTTTCTAGGAATTTGTCATTGTATCTAAGTTGGTCACAATTAAAAAAAAAAATTTTTTTTGTACTTGTAGATGGACACAATATCTTTATTTATTTTTATGTGGTGCTGAGGATCGAACCCAGTGCCTCACACATGCAAGGCAAGCGCTCTAGCATTGAGCCACAATTCCAGCCCTGGTTACAATTTTTTTTAAACCAGAAGAGAATTCTTTGAAAAACAGAGTAGGATATTGAGTCCTAAATCAGTGTTTCCTCTGACAAAATAAATCAGAAGTCTGTTGTAAAATGTAATTGGCAAAGTATCTTTCCTATATTAAGCATGTACTATTACATTTTAAAAATAGTACCTATGGGCTGGGAATATGGCTTAGTGGTAGAGTGCTTGCCTAGCATGTGCAAGGCCCCCCCAGTTCAATCCCCAGGACCCCTCCCCCCACAAAATAGTACCTATGTTTCAGATGTACATATAAGAGTTTTTGTTTATTTGTTTTAATGAGACAGGATCTCACTATGTTACCTAGGCTCGTCTCAAACTCTTGGGCTCAAGTAGTCCTTCTGTCTCAGTCTCCGAAGTAGCTGGGACTATAGGCTTGTACTACTGTACTTGGCTTCATACCAAAATATTTAAAGATGAAATGATATCTGAGATGTACTTCACAATTATTTGGCTCACTAGTAGAGAGTTTGCCTATCATACCTGAGGCCCAGGGTTAGATCCCCAGCACCACCAAAAAAAAAAAAAAAAAAGGGAAACCCAAACAAACAAACAAAATGTCAGGAAAGAAGACATTGAGGACTGGTTTTGATAAGTGTTGAAGCTGAGTAGTAGACACTTGGGCACTTGTTATATTGTTAAGTCTATTTTGTTGATTTAAAATTTTTATAATAAAATTATTATTTAAAAGATGAATGGGAGCTGGGGTTATGGTGCAGTGGTAGCGTGCTCACCTAGTACATGTGAGGCACTGGGTTCGATTCTCAGCACCGCATAAAAATAAAATAAAAATATTCTGTCCACCTACAACTAAAAAATAAATATTAAAAAAAAGATGAATGGCCAGAATATGATTATAAAAATAGAGATATTTTAATTGTTTACCTATCATAAATTGGCACTTTCTAATCCACACATAAAACATTCTTTTCTTCTTTTTAGTACTGGAATTTGAACACATGGGCACTCTACCACTAAGCTACCACATCCCCAACCCTTTTTATTTATTTATTTTATCTTGAAACGTGGTTTCACTGAGTTGCTAAAGCTGGCCTTAAACTTGCAACCTTCCTGCCTTAGCCTCCAAGTCACTGGGCTTACAGGCATGTGCCACTGTGCCTGGCCCACACATAAAATTTTTAGTGTAATATAAATGTGCTATTTATAAGGTACTATATGTATATATGTACATATATATATAATTTATTTGTTCTAATGAGTTATATATGACAGCAGAATGCTCTTCATTGTACACAATGGAGAAGAATTTTTCACATCTCTGGTTGTACACAAAGTAAGGTCACACCATTTGTGCAGTTATACATGTACCTAGGGTAATGATGACCATCTCATTCCACCATCTTTCTTATCCCCATGTCCCCTTTCCTCCCTTCCTTCCCTTTTGGCCAATCCAAAATTCCTCTACTAATCCCATGCCCCAACCCTTATGGATTAGCACCTACCTATCAGAGAAAACATTTGGCTTTTGTTTTTTTGTGATTGGCTTACTTCGTTCAGCATGATATTCTGTAAATCCATCCATTTACCTGCAAATGCCATAATTTTATTCTCTTTTATTGCTGAGTAATATTCCACTGTGCATATATACCACAGTTTCTTTATCCATTCATCTATTGAAGGGCATCTAGGTTGGTTACATAGTTTGGCTATTGTAAATTGTGCTGCTATAAACATTCTAGAGGCTGCGTCACTGTACTATGCTGTTTTTAAGTTCTTTGGGCATAGACCAAGGAGTGAGATAGCTGGGTTAAATGGTGGTTCCATTCCAAGTTTTCTAAGGAATCTCCATACTGCTTTCCAGATTGGCTGCAGCAATTTGCAGTCCCATCAGCAATGTATGAGTGTGCCTTTTCTCCCACATCCTCGCCAACACTTATTGTTGCTTGTATTCTTGATAGCTGCCATGCTGAATGGAGTGAGATGAAATCTTAGAGTAGTTTTGATTGGCATTTCTCTATTGCTAGAAATGTCGGAACATTTTTTCATGTATTTGTTGATCCATTGTATGTCTTCCGTGAAGTGTCTGTTGAGCTCCTTAGCCCATTTATTGACTGGGTTGTTTGTTTTTTTGGTGTTAAGTTTTTTGAGTTCTTTCTATATCCCAGTGATTAGTCCTCTGTCTGATATGTATGTGGCCAAAATTTGTTCCCAAAATGTAGGCTCTATCTTCACTTCATTGACTTTTTTTTTTGCTGAAAAGAAGCTTTATGATTTGAATCTATCTCATTTATTGATTCTTGATTTTATTTCTTGTACTTTAGGAGTTTTGTTAAGGAAGTTGGGGCCTAATCCGACATGACTTTTTCTTCTATTGGGCACAGAGTCTGTGGTCTAATTCCCAGGTCCTTGATCCATTTTGAGTTGAGTTTTGTGCATGATGAGAGATACAGATTTAGTTTTCTTTTTCTGCATATGGATTTCCAGTTTTCCCAGCACCATTTGTTGAAGAAGCCATCTTTTCTCCAATGTGTGTTTTTGGTGCCTTTGTCTAGTATGAGGTAACTGTATTTATGTGGGTTTGTCTCTGTGTCTTCTCTGTACCATTGGTATGCATCTCTATTTTGGTGCCAATACCATGCCATTTTTGTTACTATAGCTTTGCAGTATAGTTTAAGGTCTGGTATTGTGATGCCTCCTGCTTCACTTTCATTGCTAAAGATTGCTTTGGCTATTCTGTGTCTCTTATTTTTCCAAATGAATTTCATGATTGCTTTTTCTGTTTCTATAAGGAATGACATTGGGATTTTAATTGGAATTGCATTGAATTTATAGAGTGCTTTGGTTAGTATGGCCATTTTGGCAACATTAATTCTGCCTGTCCAGGAGCATGGGAGATCTTTCCATCTTCTAGGGTCTTCATCAATTTTTTTCTTTATTGTTCTGTAGTTTTCATTGTAGAGGTCTTTCACCTCTTTTGTTCAATTGATTCCCAAGTATTTTATTTTTTTGAGGCTATCGTGAATGGGGTAATTTTCCTAATTTCTCTTTCAGAGGGTTCATCACTGATGTATGGAAATGCATTTGATTTATGGGTATTAATTTTATATCCTGCTGATTTACTGAATTCATTTATGAAGTTTTGAAGTTTTCTGGTGGAATATTTTGGATCCTCTAAGTATACAATCATGTCATTGGCAAATAATGATAGTTTGAGTTCTTCTTTTCCTATTTGTATCCTTTAATTTGTTTCATCTGTCTAATTGCTCTGGCTAGAGTTTCAAGAACTGTGTTGGATAGGAATGCTGAAACAGGGCATCCCTGTCTTGATCCAGTTTTTAGAGGGAATGCTTCCAATTTTTCTTCATTTAGAATGATTTTAGCATAGATAGGTTTAGCATAGATAGCTTTTGTAATGTTGAGGTATATTCCTACTATTCGTTTTTCTAGTGTTTTGAACATGAAAAGGTGCTGTATTTTGTCAAATGCTTTCTCTGCATCAACTGATAAAATCATATAATTCTTATCTTTAAATCTGTTGATGTGATGAATTACATTTATTGATTTTCATATGTTGAACCAAACTTGTAACCCTGAAATGAACCCCACTTGATCATGGTGCACTGTTTTTTAAATATGTTTTTGTATGCAATTTGTCAAAATTTTGTTGAGAATTTTGCATCTGTTCATCAGGGATATTGGTCTGAAATTTTCTTTTCTTGATGTGTCTCTGTCTGGTTTGGGTAGCAGGATGATACTAGCCTCACAGAGTGGGTTTGTAAGGGTTCCCTCATTTTCTATTTCATGGAATAATTTGAGGAGTATTGGTATTAATTATTCTTTGTAGGTCTTGTAGAACTTGGCTGAGAATCTGCCTGGTTCCGAGCTTTTCTTGGCTGGTAGGCTTTTGATGGCGTCTTCTACTTCCTTGCTTGAAATTGATCTGTTTAAATTTTGTGTGTCATCCTGGTTCAGCTTGGGTAGTTTATATGTAATGCACAATATATTTTCTAAAAAGCAATTCATAGTACCTTAAAGGAAACAGTATCTGATTACATCAATTGCAAACAATTTTTAAAATGTTGAAAGTCTACTAAATAAGAGACCGTTTATAACACTTCCTGTAATAGATTATTATTATTATTATTATTTTGTGGTGCTGGGGATTGAACCCAGGGATTTGTGCATACAAGGCGAGCACTCTACCAGCTGAGCTATATCCCCAGCCCCCTATAATGGATTCTTAAAGTGACTGTGATAATTATTAACTGATGTCAGTTAGTAACTAAAATTTGAACAGGTGTTTAGACAGAGGTAGGGTCAGTATCTGTTTTAACTGCTTTAGCTCTGTTGACATTTTGGTATGTGCAAATAACTGGCATTTGAGAATTTTTACAAGCTAATACTGTCACTGGTCTTTGTGAATTGCTGGTATATTGGTCAATTACAAACACTCTCCTTTCTTGCTGTTTTTGTTCTTACATGGCAGATATTTTGTCATAATTACAGGCTTTTTGAAGAGTAGGGACATAATTCTTTCCATTTTCTAATTTGGAAAGAAACAAGTGAGCATTTGATAATTTTCAGAATTGCAAAGGAATGTTATTCATGCTGTAAAGGCAGTATAAATAAGCATAGAGTGGTACTTTAGTATAAAGCTTGTTCATAAATTTGTCGGTAGGTATTTTCTTTTTTAATGTGGAAAATCATGAGTGGGAGATTTTAAAAGGAAAGGAGAATAGGAAATTCACCAACATGCTTTTAGTCCCTATTAAGTGCTACATGTTACATGCATTATTTCATTTAATCATTTAATTTTCACAAACAGCTTTGTAAGGGGAATATTAGCATTTCAGTTTTACATATGAGAAAAACCAAGACTCAGAGAGTTTAAATAATTCCCATAAGGTAATTTGACTAATGAATGGTAAAACTTGAGATTGGAACCCAGAAATACCACTTTAAAGAAAATTTTGTGTAAACATACAAATGGAACATTTTAAGCAGTCATCACTTAGTATCTGAAGGAGATTGATTTCAATGGATGCTCAAATTCTTGATATTAAATGGTATAGTACTTATACATAATCTACATGTATTGTGTCTTATACTTGGTACCATCACTAGATTACTTTTTTTTTGGTACTGGGGATTGAATTCAGGGGTACTCGACCACTGAGCCACATCCCCAGCCCTATTTTGTGTTTTATGTAGAGACAGGGTCTCACTGAGTTGCTTAGCACCTCGCCATTGCTGAGGCTGGCTTTGAACTCGCGATTCTCCTGTCTCAGCCTCTCTAAGTGCTGGGATTGCAGGCTTGAGCCACCGCGCCCGGCTACTAGATTATTTATAATGACTAATACAATGGAAATACTGTATAAATAAGTGTTTTAGTGTATTGTCAAGGAATAGCAAGAAAAAAAAGCCTGTATATGTTCAGTACAGTCACAATTATATTCGATCTGTGGTTGGTTGAACCTGCAGATGTAGAACCACAGGACACCAGAGGTCTGACTATGCCTAGCCGGAACATTATATAGAATATGTGTTGTAATACCATAATTTGTTTCTTTGCAACTAAGCAGATTGTGTTGTTTGAAGTCATTCATAACCACTGGGCCTATCAACCTTGAGGTCACAATTATTATAAATTGCTTAAAAATGTGTTTGACTGTCATTGTTAAAATTGAGTGGCCCTAAATTATTTTATTAATTTGAGCATGAGTGATATAGCTCTTTCCAGATAAGTGCACAGTAATGTTTATTTTTCCATTCATTTATGTAGTAATTTCACTTATCAATGAAGTAATGAACAAACACTTATAGAGTATCTGTTATGTTTCAGGCACAGTGATAACTTTGAGAATACTGAAATAGTGTTGAAAATAATTAATTGGTCCATTGCTCCATAGTGTTTTTCATTCTCATATGAGGAAATGGAGAATAAGTTAAATAAATGCAATATACTACATTAGTTGTGATAGTAGAGATACAGTATGTAATAAGATATTTCAGCGGTATAATAATTTAAGTTCAAGTTTGCAAATATTTATTTCTCTTTATTTCTGGAACTGACTTTACATTTTGACTCTAAGCCTCTAGCTCAGAGAACTGGGGAAGGTACTTAGATGATATTAAAATGTGGTAAGGTATTTTTGGTTGTCACAATGTCAGTCTGACCTCATGTGGGGGAAAGACAAAGGAACTCTCTCTCTCAGGTCTCTTTTTAAAGGATGCTAATCCCATTCATGAGGGATCCTGACCTAACCACCTTTCAAAGTTTGCCTTATCTCCCAACACCATTGCTTTGGTATGTGGGGGGTAGGATTTTAACACATGAATTTTGCAGGGACACAAAGATTCAGACCATAGCATTTGTCTATTACCCAAGTCTGTTAATTGTAAATGAATCTTCATAGAATTTTTTGGTTTAATTATGGCAGGCAATATACATAACTAGTTTTCCGATAGTTTGCTGCAAATGTGAGCAAGTTGTTTAACTATCCAAACTCAGTTTCTGCCTATAAACAATACATTTGCCATATCTTTTCTTATTCTTCCATCTTATAATTGAAAGTGTAAAGCCCTTTGAAAACTAGATTGGTAGTCATAATAGCTAGATATGTTAATAAGTAACAGGGAAGATGATCTGTCTGATGTTGACTTTGATATGACTCCTCATCTCCTTGGTCAGCTTTGTAAGATATAGGACACTGGGCCGTAAAAACTGGAGAAGCAGAATTTATCTTACTGGGGAATAGCTTTCTTCCTCTATGAAGGGCTATGTGATAAATGACTAACAAAGTCTCTAGGAAATTAAATCTTAACAGGAGCCTAAGGGATTATTTTGTAGTGTGGGAGGAAGAAAGAGGTGAAATTCCAGCTAAACCCAGAAGGCGAAAATGAAGTCCTGAAACCAGGTGCAGTGGCGCACACCTGTAATCCCAGCTATTTGAGAGGCTGAGGCAGAAGGATGTAAGTTCCAGGCCAGCCTCAGCAATTTAGTGAATCCTTGTCTCAAAATAAAAAATTAAAAGAATTGCTGATATACTCAGTGATAGAGCAACCCTGGGTTCAATTCCCACTACCAAAAAAAAAAGGAAATCAATTTAGTCTTGAGCTGGGCACAGTGGCACAGGCATGTATTCCCAGGGAGGATGGAATTCGAGGCCAGCTTCAGGAACTTAGCAAGACCCTCATGAAAATCAAAACTATGCTAATATTTTATCTCACACTGGTCAGAATGGCCATCACCAAGAATACAAACAATAAATGCTGGAAAGGATATGGAGAAAAAGGAACACTTTGACACTTTTGTTAGAATTGCAAATTAGTACAACCCTTCTGGAAATCAGTATGAAGGTTCCTCAAAAGACTAAGAATGGAACCACCCTATGACCCAGCTATGCCACTCTTTGGTATTCTAAGGAATTAAAGTCATCATACTATAATGTTACATGCATGCCTGTGTTTATAGCAGCACAATTCACAATAGCCAAACTATGGAACCAGCCTAGGTGTCCATCAGTGGATGAATGGATAAAGGAAAGTGGTGTATATACATGATGGAGTTTTACTCGGCCATTAAAAAAAAAAAAAATGAAATTATGTCATCTGCAGGAAAATGGGTGGAATTAGTGACCATACGTTAAGCAAAATAAGCCAAATTCAGAAGGTCAAGGGTCATATGTGTTCTCTCATGTGGAAGCTAGAGGGGGAAAAGGAAAAGAAAGGTAGGGAGTGATCTCATAAAAATTGAACGGAGATCAGTAGAATAGATGGAAGGTACCAGGGGAGGGAGGATGAGAGAGAAAGGGGAAATACTAGGGAATGATATTGACCAAATTATATTGTTATATCATGTGCATGTATGCATATGTAACAATGAATCCCACCTTTATGCACAACTATAATGTGCCAATAAAAAAATGAAAAAGAAATAGCCATTTGCTCTCTTAAAAGGAATGAGTCTGATTGTTTTAGGCAAGATGCAAATAAAAAGAACAATAAAAAATGTAAAAAAAATATCAAAAGGATTAGGGAGGTAGCTCAGTGGTAAAGCACCTCCTGATTCAATCCTCAGTACCACAAAAAGAAGAAAAAGAGGTTCTAGAAATTGGCATGGCTGATTTTGGTTGCCTGCTTTGATTTCCTGTAGCTGAAACTGTACTTATTATTATGATTGAGATATATATTTAGATCCCTGTCCTTCATAGCAAACCAGTGAAAACAGCTAGTGTGATTATTACTCCACACATAAGGACAGTAGAAAACAGAAGTTAAAACCCAGAAATTCCATTCACTGTTCATTTTATCCTGCTATAATTCCTTTCCAAATGAATAGCAGATACTATTATCTTTAAGTGCCCATGTAATGTAATACTGTGCATGGAAATTTGCCTAAAGTTAACTCTTGGTGTTTTGTTTTGTCTTGCTGTGTATTTGCTGTGTGACCTTTGCCAGGGTTTTTATTTTCAGCAAGCTTTATTGATTTCTTTATTGTTGACAGACTTGTAAATCTCATTCTTGATTTGAATTGCTCAGCTTCCTGAACTGCATTTTCTTTTGAAGTTTTTGGTGTTGTAGTCTAATACAGCCCATGGCCAGGCAGTATTGGTCATATTGGTTTGCTTCCTTTGCACTGTTTTTTTTTTTTTTTGTATCAGGGACTAAACCCAGGGGCACTTTACCTCAGTGCTATGTCACCAGCCCTTTTTATTTTTTATTTAAAAAAAAATTTTTTTTTTTAGGTGTAGATGGACACAATATTTTTATTTATTTATTTTTATGTGGTGCTGAGGATCGAACCCAGTGCCTCACGCATGCAAGGCAAGCGCTCTACCACTGAGCTACAATCCCAGCCCCTTTTTTATTTTTTATTTTGAGACAGTGTCCCTGTTAAATTGCTGAGGGCCTGGCTAAATAGTTGAGGCCACGTCAAACTTGCGATCCCAAGTTGCTGGGATTATAGGCGTGTGCCACCATGCCTAGCCCTTTGTACTGTTTTCCTAGTAAGTTTAGTATGTTTTTCCCCCACAGGTTTTCTGTGCTTCCTGCTGTAGCCTGAAATGTAAACTGTTGTACATGGACAGAAAGGAAGCTAGAGTGTGTGTAATCTGCCATTCAGTGCTAATGAATGGTAAGTATTAAAATAGGTTGATTTCCCAGTCATTGAGATAGAACAAGACAATTCCTATGAAAAGGCTTGTTTTCCCCACACCTTTCTTTACAAGTTGCTCACCTTCTCAAATGTTATAACTTTAAAAGCATTGAGCTTAATTTTCATGTTTTGAAAGTATCTTAGCATTTCAGAATACCTGTGCCTAATTTAATGAATAGAAAAAGCCAGGTAAGTTTTATGGGAAGAATGAAGTTCTTTGAAAATTGGGTATTATGTAATGGTTTATGTTCCTGAGAAATGACTGGAGAGGGGTGGGGTTAGATGCTATTGAGTACCTAGATGATGAAGTATTAAAAATGGCCAAGGTTTTCCTTTTCAGAGAAGCTGTTCTTTTCTATGGAGCACCATAATGACTTAGGATATATTCTTTTTTTTTTTAATATTTATTTTTTAGTTATAGGTGGACAGAATATCTTTATTTTATTTTTATGTGGTGCTGAGGATCGAACCCAGTGCCTCCCGCATGCTAGGCGAGCACGCTACCACTGCGCCATAACCCCAGCCCACTTAGGATATATTCTTAACAGCACTTTTTTTCATTCACTTTGTTCAAAATAAATATTTTAGCGTCTAAGATCAAGTAGAAAGTTGTACTTTTTTCAATTATTTCCTTAATACTACTTAGATTTGCTATAAGGATAATGGTTTTGAATGAAGTTGTTATGTGGTAAAAGAATACAGCCAGAGAAAGGTAAATAAAACTTATTGTTTATCTTTTCTGGGAGTGGAAATGAATCCAGGGGCATTTAAATTAAAAGTAAACACCAAAACCTAAAAACACTCAGTGTTCTTATAAAGAGAAACAACAAAACTGATCAGACTATAATATTTTCTCTTTGAATGTGTCTTTGTATAGTTGGCATAAAATGTTGAACCTAGATCCCACTGCTGCCTGTGCCCATTTAGTGTACCTCTTGGAGGCTGGAATTTAACTGCTCTGAGATCCCTCCTGCTCTGTCTGTCTGCATTGCTCATAGTGATGTTTTCCTGTTGCTGGCTTATTAACCTATTGCATGTCAATTAATCTGATCTGTTCTAATCTCCTGTGATCCACCCAATTCCCTCCCATTTCTGAATTCTTATAATTTTGATCAATTATGAATCATTCTCTCTACTCTTAAGGGTCATTTTTGGATGGTGGTTATTTCATACAGTTGCTTAATGGATGATTTTTATTCCACTGCTTTCACTTTGAACACATCTACAGAAAGAATATGTTGCTTAATTATGATACATAATACCTCTTTTATTCAATGAGGTCTTCCAACTTTATGGCAATTTTTAAAACTTGGTATAGCTAAAGATGAAGGAAATGGCAGAGGATTCATATGGAATATTACTTTTTATTAAGTCAAGGAGGCCCTTAATAGGGGATCCTAAGGTAATCCACTTTTCTTGGTTTTTCCAGCGTCTTTCCTCTTGCATGGCTTAGCCCAGTCTTTTTCTGATTATTTAATTTGATGCTTTTCAGTGTTCCCTCTTTTTCCTTTCTCCTTTTCTCTTCCTTCCCTCTTCCTGCAGTGCTTTAAAAGGAACATAGCTTTTGTTACTAGCCTTGTCTTTTGGTTTGGAGGCAATAAATATTCAAAATCTTATGGATCATTCCTTGATGTTGATTGAGATTTTTGAAAAGGTACTAAAAAATTGGATAATTTCTATTCCTGGGCATGATATTACTTGAACCTCAAAAATAAAATTTGATATATTTTATTTGTATAGTACCTTTCATCCTGTTTACTTCTAAAGATTATAGTTGGTATGTTGATATTTAACAAATTTATAGGGTATACAGAATCTTAATGTATTTGTGATCATTTACATTGATGGATCACAATTATATTGGCACATTTTCATGTTCAGATGGGTCCTGTGCTTTTGAGACACACTAAAGATGTGAAATGGTTATTATATTGTTGGATTCTTGTTTACAGGATAATGATTGCATAAAAGCAGAATTCATAAAAATACTGAGATGTGTTCTCCTGAGCTTTATGCTTCTGACTTTTTTGAATGAGATTTTATCTCAACTAAGAAGATCCTAAAAGTCTAGAAATTAACCATACAACAGAGTTATATTGTTTTTGCCCCTGATTTTTATAGTTTATAAAATGAATTAACTAATAAAACAAAGCCCCAAACACCTAATTATCTCAGATGCAAGCCCTTAAATTTAGATATTATTTCACTCCCTCTTAAGGAAATGTATAATTTCCATTAAGGAAGCCATGGATCTAGTCTTTAACTCAGACTGATCTACTGAATTATTATTTTAAAATAATAATGTAATTATTATTTTAAAAAATATCATGTAATTCTTATTTGTTCTAGCCAAATAGTTTTATGTAGACAAATGGTCTCTTTTATTGAATAAAATCATCCATCTCCTTAATACCTTCACTAACTGAAAGACAGACATATTATGAGTATTAGTGAGGAAGAGCTACATTATTTATCCAATATTGTGGAGGTCTTGATGTCCATATTTTATAATCCATTCACATTGATTGTGTCTGTATTTGCTTTAGCTCAAGCCTGGGAGAACATGATGAGTGCCTCAAGCCAGAGCCCTAACCCTAACAATCCTGCTGAATACTGTTCTACTATCCCTCCCTTGCAGCAAGCTCAGGCCTCAGGAGCCCTGAGCTCTCCACCTCCCACTGTGATGGTACCTGTGGGAGTTTTAAAGCACCCTGGAGCAGAAGGTAGGGGATCATGTGCTATTCTCTCTCTTTCTCCTCACCAAGTTCCTCTGAAAAGGTGCTGATGTGACTTTACAGCACAATCTTTAAAAACATTATAGATCAGTCCCTTCAAATGGTTATTAAAGTGGAAGAACAAGGTGAGAAATGTGTTAAGACTATCTGGACAAGTAAAATATAATATTATATTGCCTGATATTTTGTAGGCACTTCTAAAAATATGTCATTCTACTCTTCAATTTAAGAATGGAATGATTGATGACACTGCTTATATTTGAAAAGAGTTGGAGAATTGAAGTCAGCCTGTAAAATCCTTGCCTGAAGCCTACCTTTGTAGGAGTTTACTAAGTGATAAAAATGAGAGTTCTTCCTTCTTACCAGCCCATTCTAGTGTTGCTTTTTGGAATATATGTTACCATTTTCTCTTTTCATTTTTAATCTATCTATTAGAAAAACATGAATATATTATCATAGGTACATAGACCTTTAAATCCAGGACTTGAATTCTGATTATGTCATGACAGATAGGAAATTATAGGCTCAATTTATTTTGGATTATTACTTCTTTATGATTATGATGTGGTCAGATGAAAGGCATTTTGTAAATTCAGAGGATTATGAATAGTAGAAGTAATAATTATATATTTCCTTAAAATAATCTTGTCAAGATATGTTCCTTGATATTTAAAATCAGTCTTCCTTCATTAATTTTATGTCTTTTCATCTAGTAATATCCCCTTCCCCTTGCTAAATAGCCCGCCTTTTACTTTTGAAGATCAAAGAGTTCTGTTGAGATTATCATATTCTTCCCCATTTTCCCTTCTTTTCAGATCATCCCTTAGTGGTATTCCTTTGTGTTTTTGTGAGTTCAGGGTTGCTTTCTCAAAATCTTTATTCTCTTTACTTCATTTGTCATTTTTATTGTTCTTCCCTAGTTTCTCTTTGTTTTGACTGAATTGATTTCCAGAATTGGATGTAAAGATATTGTTTCATCAGACTTAGCTTTCCAGCTTTTCCCTGTCCTTTACTAAAATGCAAATTACTTTGTACTGCCAGATCAATCTTTTTCTTCTTCACTTATACTTTAGCCAAAGATCTGGTCAGTTTGCTTTCCAATTCTTAATATATCTGTGTCAACTCTTCTTTTATTAAATAATAATTCTTCAGCATTCTTCAGGGCATCTTTTGCCCTTTAAAAATATCATATGACTTTTCTAGATATTTGATTCCTGCGGAAACCTCATAATTGGGGGGAGATGTGGATTTCTATTCATAGATTTTTTTTTCCTGCTATGAGCTTATTTTCTAGGTGCTTAAAACACTTTCTTTAGTTTCTCTGTCAGTGATGCAGGATGAGTATAAGACATAATCATAATCATAGATGTGTTTAAGAATTTTAATATTTTAAAACACAGTATTTAAATCTTTGCCTAAAAGTTATATTAAAAATGTATATTTAAACATGTATTTTTATTAATTTATAAACCATTTTCACACGCAGTTATAGTTCTGATATTTCTGATTTTAAGAAGACAAATAGTAATTTCTTTGTACATCTGAATTGGTGACCTTCTCTTCTTTGATGTTAGAAACACTATCAATATCACATGGATGCCCATTTTATTTTTCTGGTCCCTTCCTCAAGTGTCTCAGCCCAGAGAGCAGAGGAGAGTTTGGTTCGCTGATGGGATCTTGCCCAATGGAGAAGTTGCTGATGCAGCCAAATTAACAATGAATGGAACTTCCTCTGCAGGAACTCTGGCTGTGTCCCATGACCCAGTCAAGCCAGTAACTACCAGTCCTCTACCAGCAGAGGTAAGAAAAACAAAACTGCAACTGAAGTGAGTACACTTTGCTCAGCATTGTGCTGTATCTTTGTTGCCTTTTGCTAAGTTGAGTGACTTGTGTGGAACCTTGAAGGTTTTGGATAGTACAAACAATTATTCATGGCTATGTCTAAGAGTAAAGTAAATGTGGCAAAATCAGCTTGTTCTTGTTTGCTCTCTATATAGAACGTTTTCTTAAGAGAGTTGTCGTCCCCCCACCCCAAGAGAAAGATTCTCATGATGGTTGTTCTTAAGTGAACGCAAGCTGCCACTATAGCTAGGGGTCAGGCTAGAGAGAATTTTCTTGATACATTGGTTTTTTTTTTCCTCCTTCTTCTTTTCTTTTCTTTCTTTCTTTCTTTCTTTTTTTTTTTTTTGGTATTGGGGCTTGAACCCAGGAGCACTTCACCACTAAGCTACACCCCCCAGCCCTTTTATTTTGATTTAGTGTTTCAGTAATCTTCCCAGGCTGGCCTCGAGTTTGCAATTCTCCTGCTTCAGCTTTCTAATTCTCTAAGATTATAGATGTGCACCACTATGCCCAGTAGATACACTGGTTTTCAAACTGTGTTTCCCAAGTTCTGTGGTGGCCGTGAGAGTGCCATGGTGAGGAAGTGTGGGTATATGAAGATGACTGATGACTGAGGAACTAGGCTATGCTTTTCTCTTCAACCCAAGCATCTTTGTATTTTGTTGTTGTTGTTTGTTTGACCTGTTGTGTTTCCATTTAAGATTTTAAAATAGGGTTCCAAAGTTTAAGTAATAAACATGATTTATTGATACATCATTGGCTTAATAGATGGAAGGATAATGCAAATTATCTAAAGGAACTAGCTTACACTGAGCTCTTTCGTCTCTGTAGAAGTCCCAGTCACCATTTGAGGGCTAATGGTATTCTCTTTCCATGGATCCTAATATTCAGAAGAAGACAAATACCAACTACATTTTTTGGAATCAATGAAAAAATATCCATCTAGAAACAAAATTAGAGATATACACATAGGACCTTTCATACTGTGAGTTCTTTTCTCTTGCTAGTTGCTTCCTTCAATTTGGTAAAGTTACAAAATCATTAATTCCAATTAAGTATTTATATCCATCTTTTTGTTGTTATTGTTTTTCTTTTTTTTGGTACCAAGGATTGACTCAGGGCAGTCAACTACTGAGCCAAATCCCCAGCCCTATTTTGTGTTTTATTTAGAGACAGGGTCTCACTGAGTTGCTTAGCGCCTCACCCTTGCTGAGGCTGGCTTTGAACTCACGATTCTCCTGTCTCAGCCTCCCAAAGTGTTGGTATTACAGGCGTGCGCCACTGCACCCAGCTTATATCCATCTATATTTTTATACTTTATTTTTATTTGTTTATTATTTTTATGTGGTGCTAAGGATTGAACCTAGTGCCTCACCCGTGCTAGGCAACCGCTCTACCGCTGAGCCACAACCCTAGCCCATACCCATCTATTTTTTTAAATTAGAGGTTAAAAGTTTGGATAAAGTTTTTAAAAAGATTTTTGTAGAGCAGCTGGTCCATTGAAAAATTTGAGAGGAAGATGGAGATTCTTCATATAGGCCCTGTCCTCATGAGCTAGAAAGTTGGTAATACAGAGAAAGAAAGATGGACTGAATATCACAAGAGAAATGCATTTCCATGAGCCATTGGAATTCAGGAAATGCCCTAGAACCTTCAAAATGCAAAACAGGCATTACTGAGCAACCTAGCTCAAGTCCTTAGCCCTGTCTTGGCCCACATGCTTGACTCATTCCCTTGCCTGCAAAAAGTAATGTGAGGGCAAGGGCAATGTCCAAGTACTGGAAAAACTGTGCCCTGGCTCTGCCTCTAGTTTAGTCCCTAGCAACTACTCCTTTGCACACAAGCCATATGTACACAGCCTCTCCCATGATCAGTATCCTCCACCAGTTAATGAATCTACATTGATGCATAATCACTCAGAATCCACAGTTTATATTCGGATTAGATGAAGTTTTTACTCCTGAAGTTTTCATAGAATTTTTAGTTACTGATTATTTATATTTATGTTTTAATAATATTTTGTCAGATACATCCATATTATTTGTGGACTTGGTCATAATTAAAATTGTGTGTTGTTGGGCTGGGGTTATGGCTCAGTGGTAGAGCACTTGCCCGGCATGTGTGAGGCACTGGGTTTGATTCTCAGAACCACATATATATAAATTAATTAATTAATTTAAAAAATAAGCTCCATTAACAACTAAAAAAATTTTTTAAAATTGCGTGTCATCGGGCGCAGTGGCAAGAGCCTGTAATCCCAGCACTTAGGGAGGCTGAGACAGGAGAATCACGAGTTCAAAGCCAGCCTCAGCAACTGAGAGGCGCTAAGCAACTCAGTGAGACCCTGTCTCTACATAGGGCTGGGGATGTGGCTCAGTGGTCGAGTGCCCCTGAGTTCAATCTCCAGTACAAAAAAAAAAAAAAAAAGTTGCATGTCGTTAAGATAATTTATTGACATACTGTATCTGTCTGTTTTCTGTCACTAATAACACAATAACCACAGACTGGTTAAGTTTAATGAAAGGAGATTTGTTTTGCCTCACAGTTCTAGAGGTCTAATATCAAGGAGCAGTATCTAATGATGTTCTGAATCCTGAGGAAGTGAAGGGCATTTACCTGGCCAGAGATTGGCACATGAATATATGTCTCTTTAGGTTTCTCTCCCTCTTCCTTTTTTTTTTTTTTGGTAACCAGGGATCAAACCCAGGGGCACTTAACCACTAAGTCATGTCACAAGCCCTTTTTTGTATTTTATTTAGAGACAGGGTCTCAGTAAGTTGCCTAGGGCCTCACTAAGTTGCTGAGGTTGGCTTTGAACTCAGGATCCTTAGCTTCCTGAGCCTCTGGGATGTCTCTCTCTCACTAAGTTGCTGAGGCTGGCTTTGAACTGAAGATCCTTAGCCTCCTGAGCCTCTGGGATGTCTGTCTCTCCTTATAAAGCTACCAGGACCCAATCACAGCCTCACCTTATTAAAGACCTGATCTTATTCTCTTCACAAAAGCCCCACCTCTAAACACCATAGTTAGATCTTAGTTTCTACCCTCTTAATACCTCATAATGGTGATTAGATTTTAAATGAAACCTTGGAGGGGGCACTCAAACCTTATCCAAACCATAGCATCCACATAGCTGAGTTTCCTGTTTGGAGAAGGGACATTAAATCATGTCTTATCTGTCTTCACGTATCTCTAAGTCTGTTTGGGGAGATTTTATTCTATGGCTGCAGAGAGTGAGAGCCAGAACTATTTGCAGGAGTGCAGTAAACACTCATATATTCTTTACAGTATTTACCAGCTGTTATCATTTTTCCACATTTACTTTACCACCATGCACACGTTTCCCTTTTTTCAATGAACAATTTAAAGATTATCTGCACTTTGCTACTTGATCCTTCAGCTTGTATATCTTAAGAACAAGTCATTTTCCTACATAATCACAACACAATGATCACATGAGGAGGAAATTTAATATATAATTCTACTTTCTATTATATAATCCATATTCATATTTTCCCAATTGTCTCAAGAATGTTCTATATAGCTATACATACATGTATATGCACAGACACATAAATGTTTAAATAAAATACTTTTGTTTTTGAAAATCAGGATCTTATCAAGGATTAAAGTTGCATTTAGTAGTCTTTTTCAATTGTTTTTCTTTAACCCTGCTTTTTTTGGTCTTTCATTACCATTATTCCTTTTAAAGCATTTGGGCCATACTTGTATAATGTCCTCAGTTTGTATTTGTCTGATATTTTTTCTCATGATTAGTTTCAGATTAAACATTTTTGTCAAGGATAATAATACTACAGAAGGTGTGTTCATTTCTTAGTGGATCATATCAAGAAGTATCAGTTTGGTAATTGGTTAAGATGATGTCTGCTGTTTCTGCATTGCAAGAATACATTTTCCTCTTTGTAATTAATAAATATTATGAAGGGTAATATGAGACTGTGAGTATTCTGTTCCCTGACAATTTTTAGCCAATATTTTACTGTACTTTGATGATTCTTGTTTGAATCAGTTATGAACATGGAACTTATATGGTGACTTTTCCTTTTTTCTGTTAGATTTCTTTACATCTCTTTGTATGATAGGTTCTTAAAACATATTTTTTAATGGGTCCTATATGTCTTCATTCTAATTATTTTGCTTTTTCATATAATTTTTTCCACATTTTTATTAGTGCATTATAGTTGTACATAATAGTGGGATTTGTTGTTACTTATTTGTGCATGCACACAATATAACAATATTATTTGGCCAATATCCCTCCCCAGCACTTCCCTCCTCCCACCTGCTGGCCTCTTTCCTCTATTCTACTAATCTTGCTTTGCTTTTTATGCCATCACTCCCCACACCTTTCTTTTCCTCTCTAGCTTCTGCATATGAGAGAAAACATATGACCCTTGGCCTTCTGAGTTTGGCTTATTTTCGCTTAACACAGTGGTGTCAAGTTCCATCCATTTTCCTGCAAAAGACTCAATTTCATTCTTTATGATTGTGTATATATACCACATTTTCTTTGTCCATTCATCCATTGAAAGATACTTAGGCTGGTTCAGGCTGGTTTTATAATTTGGCTGTTGTGAATTGTGCTGCTATAAACATGGGCATGCATGTATCCTTACAGTATGAAGCCTTCAATATTTTAGGATAAATAACAAGGAGTATATAGCTGGGTAATATGGTGGCTCCATGTAAAACAAATATTTTTAAATGAATATAGAAACTCTAGTGAATGAATGCTGTAGGGAAACAAGGTCTAGTTTAGTATAAAAGGCACTAAACCAAGTTAATTATTCTATTTCTGTGCTCTCAAATTATTCAACTTGTTAGTATTTATTTGGTAATTTGAGGAAAAACAGTTTAAGGCCAGACTGGAATATATTTTTCTAATTTTTATGGCTTAGTAAAGTGCTTCGTATTTAATAGGTGCTTATTAAATGGAGTATATTCCTTTTTATAAAAAATATTTAAGTAGGTGCCAAATGACCATTTCTTTTGATATTAAAGAGGTGGATTTATGTATCATTAAATAGCAGGTTGGAATAGGTTGTTTTATTTCCAGCACCAGGCCTTCAAATCAGTTATAATGGCTTGTTAATAGAATTTTCCAAATACCATATAATGCCATACTGGCCACACTGAAAAATATTTTAGCACAGAAACACTAAAATCTTATAGTCCTAAACTATAGATAATATAGACAAAAATATTGCAAGACATGAGCATATTTAAAAAAATAGTTTTAGTATCTTTTCAGATTTAAAATATAGCAAAGTGCTTAAAGAACATTAACCTTTAGGAGACAACTGGATGAATTTTCATATATCTGTGTAGCCATCACCCAGGCGAAGGTACAGAACCTTTTTATCACCCCAGAAGGTACTCTCATGCACTTTTCTGTCAATACCTGCTATCCCTTCTCCAAGGTAACCATTATTCTGACTTCTATCACCAAAGATTATTCCTGCCTATTTTTGAATTTCACATAAAAGAAAACATAATATAAATGTTTTGTGTTTAACCTTGTAAGCTCAACCTAAAATATGAGACTTATCCATGTTGTTTTTGTACCAGAAATTATTTTTTTTATTACTGAGTAGAATTCCATTGTATACACACATCTAATTTATCTGTACCCATTAGTGGACATTTGGATTATTTCCAGGCTTTTTGTTATTATGAATAAAGCTGCTATGAATATTCTAGTATCTTGAGCTATTTTTCAAAAAGTATAAAGTTCAAATATTTACTTAAATTCCTATTTATAGTCTTAACTATTATCTACCAAAGTCTCAGGCTGCCTTTATGCTCACTTTGCTGATTTGCTTTTCCTAGGCAGACATTTCTTTATTTTCTGGGAGCATTACTCAGGTTGGAAGTCCTATTGGAAGTGCAATGAACCTTATTCCTGAAGATGGCCTTCCTCCCATTCTCATCTCCACTGGTGTAAAAGGAGGTATGTGGCCTTACATATTTAAACAGGTATAGTTATACTTGCCAGATACTCTCTTCTGATTAAGGGAAGGAGACAGAGTTTGAGTGATTATTCTCCTTCTCCCATCTACCAAAAAACAACTACCCCAATGCCATGAAAACAGTTGTTGCTATTACTAGTTATTTGAGTAGATGTTTATGTTTTTATATTATAATGTCATTTTCATTTTTTGGAAGGATATAATATTAATTGTAATATAAAGATAGTTTATTAGAGGTTTTCCCTATATAGTTCAAACAGACAAAACTCTGAAGAGTTATTTGTAGTTCTAGAATTGGCTCACTCTGATACAGTCAGGACATTAACTTTTTGTTTTGAAGTATAATACATTCAGAAAGATACATATAAATAAATGTAATGAGGACTTAACTTAAATAAGAGATTTACTGTTAAAAAGTACTTTCAGTATGTGTAAGGCCCCGAGTTTTATCCTCAGCACCGCAGACAAAAAGAAAAACAACTTTATATACACTCACACGTAATAGTTATGAATATGTTTTAGGCATTTAAAAAAAATTTATGAATATGTAGGCATTTAAAAAAATTTTTTTTTAGTTTTGATGGACACAATGTCTTTATTTTATTGCTTTGTATGTGGTGCTGAGGATCGAACCCAGGGCCTCACGCATGCGAGGCAAGCGGTCTACCACTGAGCTACAATCCCAGCCTCATATATGCATATTTTTTAGGGACTTCTTGTAAAAGGTAAAATTATCTTGTCAAAAGAATGCTTTATATGAAAGTATATTTTTGATATATCCGAATCGGCATCTAGTCAGTTCCTTTTCAAGAGATTTATTTTCAATCTCTTTTCCCTTTTGTTTTAATTTTTTACCTGATCTCTCTGACATCAGGCTTGCTTGCTTGCTTGCTTTTTTTTTGGTGGTAATGAGGATAGTACTCAAGGGTGCTTTACCACTGAACTACATCCACAGCCTTTTTTGTTTTATTTGGAGACAAGGTCTTGTGAAGTCACCGAAGCTGACCTGGTGTAATTAAATAAAGAGGTTATCTTTAGACGTGGCACACAAATCATATAGGGGAAAGGTCTGTACAAAGGATAACCTTATTATCCAAACTGGACTGGATTACTTTTCAGAGTGAAAAAGGCACTTGGTGCTTGGACAGCAGGTACAAAACAGGACCTATGCTTACCCTATTTATAAATCAAATGTTTGTCTCTTTCCTGTGAATAATCAGCCCATTCTCCACCAGATTTCTTTATCTGTCCCTTTAACCAATCTATTACAATGTTTTCTCTCCTTACAGACTATGCTGTGGAAGAGAAACCATCACAGATTTCAGTAATGCAGCAATTGGAAGATGGTGGCCCTGATCCACTTGTATTTGTTTTAAATGCAAATTTATTGTCAATGGTTAAAATTGTAAATTGTAAGTTAGAAATTCATTTTTTTTACTTAAAATGAGTTACTTTACAGACTTATCAATAGTAAATACCTTCAAATTCATACACAGGGATTTTTATATAGAGCTACATCTTACTAAAAACAAAGTTCTGGAAAAGTTGATTTATGTAAAATCATATAAACAGAAACTCTTGCCTTTAATCATGGAGTGAGATAGGTGACTTCTTCCTTGAGGAAAGTCAACAAATCTTGAACTCAGATCAAGTTAAATTCTTAAGATAGGTATGTAAAGTCATAATTCACCACCAGAATAACTGAAAGTGAAAAAATTATCTGGGAGGGCCACACAATTTACATGCTAGGTTTTAATCTCAGAAACCTTAATTATGTTACATAACCTTATTTGGTAAAAGTGTTAGTTAACTAATATGTAGTAAAACTTTAATATATTACAAATGAAGATTCACAAGAAATTTCTCAGTTCTTAGTGCTAGATTCATGGGCATCAGAACAAGAAAGAGGATAGTAACTTAAAATCTTGATTTTTTTCCAGTATAGTATTAGAAAATAGACAATGCATTTATCCTGGATAAGACAGTTTTGGAGGAAGGAGGAAGCTCTGGGGAACAGTCCTTTAGTACCCACTGTGTACTCATTTTAAGTTGACCTTAGAAACAAGAAGCACCTATATATACCACTTCCTTAGAGGTTTTACATTGATGAAATGTAGGTTTCTGGCTTACTTGATCACATCTTTGTATGTTTGGCCAGTTATTAAGGCTTTCTACCTTTCCTTCTAGGATCAGATTTACAATAATCTGCTTGAAATTTCCATTTACTGTACATACTTTTTTAAAAATAGGTTATGCTTATAAATTTTAGCTAACCTGAAATTCCTGTGGTGTATACCATTTCAATATATTTGGATTGGGCACATCCTGTTTAGATACATAAAGTAATAATTTTCAAAGTGAAAAAAATAGATCTTTAATTAGTTTTGATATGCATGGTAGTATTCATAATTTTATTTGGATTCTTTTTCATGTCCTGTGCGGATCCTGTTGTATTATAGTACAAATGATTAAGTGTCCAAGATTGAATGTATATATTCTTTGAAAAGTCTTCATTGCCTCAAAGTGAAAAAGTGGAAGACAGTAGTCTAGAAAAATCATCCTTTTCAACACTTTTTACAGCAAAAAGCCAAGTAAAGTCATGTTGCTGTTTATCTATTCTTGTCCTCCTGAAAAGACTATAATTAAACTAGCTAATATCATTTAATCACAGATTAAATTTAATAAACACATAAATTATACTTCTGTTAGGTCACAACCTGAAACCTAAGCTATAATATTGGCTTTTATTGTTGTTTCTGATCTTATATAAGTAATTATTTCCTTTGGTAAAGTGTTTTTTTTTAAATTTTTTCTTAGTTGTAGATGGACACAATGTCTTTATTTTATTGCTCTGTATGTGGTGCTGAGGATTGAACCCAGGGCCTCACGCATGCGAGGCAAGCGCTGTACCACTGAGCCACAATCCCAGCCCCAAGTAAAGTGTTTTTTTTTAAAATAAAGGTAGAGGACTGTACCCTTTAATCTATATGGTATATTTTGGTTTTATTTTATTATTAATAGAACAGTGTTTCTTTTACTAATTATGCCTTTTAATAGTAGGATTTAAAAGTTAAGTGTTGAGAAAACAGCCAGAGGCATTGGCATGTTTTAAGTTCTACAGTTGTTCTTTGGCTCAATGCAATAACTGAGTTTGAATTATACAAACTCAGTATGACCTATTTTATTCTTGGCTGTATTGTAACAGATTTCTATTCATCTTTTTAAAGAATAGGATTGAGGAGAATGTCTTTATTTTTATATTTTCATTTCATCTGTAGATGTGAACAGGAAGTGCTGGTGTTTCACAACCAAGGGAATGCATGCAGTGGGTCAGTCTGAGATAGTCATCCTTCTACAGTGTCTACCGGATGAAAAGTGTTTGCCAAAGGACATCTTTAATCATTTTGTGCAGCTTTATCGGGATGCTCTGGCAGGTGGGAATGCTTTATGACTTTGCACCCTTAGTAAATGATAAAAAAGTTTGGACTTAGGTAAAAAATAATAATATTAGAGTTAGAAACATGGTATTGGACTTTTAAAAATTATTTTGGTGTTGCTGGGGAGCAAACCCAGGGCCTTGCACATGCTAGTCCAGTAGTCTGCCACAGAACTACATCCCCATCCCTAGACTTTGATGTTAGTGGCAAAGTTAGAACTTTTCATGGTTTGTGAAAATTATACATTTAATGCTTTACCTGCTGTGGTTCACATTATTCTACAAAGGCTAGAATCAAAAGTTGTAAAAGAATTCTCTTACATTGATGTAAGAAAAATTTCCTCTGAGTTGTTTAAGGTTTATGACATTGTCATAAACTTGTCAAAGGAAACATAATCATAACTTAATCACAATCATGTTACATTTACATAATCATAATGTAAATATTACTGAATATTCATATCTCAAAATCAATTAGTATGGACAACTTTATTATGGTTTCAAAATAAATTGTGAGTATTATTAACTATTACAGTATAAAAGTAAAGCTATAGCTATTAGAAATTGGATAAAGCTAAGAATATTAATATAAAGAAATACTAAAGTTCAAAGAGAAAGAAATATACATATTTGACATTGCAAATCCACCTGATTTAACAGAAAAGGTAAGAAGTGGTATAATTGAACTAAATTTTTGTTTATAGTATCAGGAAGTCAGTAAATACTATCTATAGCTGATAAATAGAGAATAAGTAATTATAAGTATAGGCACTAAACCAAATGAATAATAAAAGAGATTGTCTCTGGAATAAGACTTAGGGTGGTATAGGTGGCTAGAATATTAAAACTGCTTTCATGTATTTTGTAATATTTCCTAAATATAATAATAATATAAATTACTCAGAATTTCTAATGTAGTAATCCCCCTTGTAGAATTCTATGCCAAAGACATTATATAAAATATACTTTTATGCATAAATTATTTATTTTAATATTACCTAAATTTAACACAAAAATTTAGAAATAACCTAAATACCCAGCTATAGGTGAAAAGCTTAACTGTATTACATGTATTAGATATATGCATCTTTTTTTAGAACTCTTCAGCTGTTAAATAATATTTATGGCTGGGTGTGATGGTGTACATCTGTAATCCCAGCTAATCAGGAGGCTGAGGCAAGAGGATCGCAAGTTCAAGACCACCCTGGGTAATTTATCTGGGTAATTTATCAAGACCCTAACTCAAAATAAGGGCTGGAGGTGTAGCTCAGCACTAAAATACTTGCCTAGTATGTGTGAGTCCCCGGATTTAATCCCCAGTACTGCAAATACATAATTTTTTAAAATTATGAAAATAATTTTGAAATCAGTTCAAAAGCACAAAATGACATTTTAATGTGATTGTGGCTTATTCATTGAAGATTATGTCCTTATGTTTTAATTAGTCTCTGTGATGATTTAGATGTAATCTTACATAGGAGCAAGGATAAGTTAAAACCTAACCACATGATACTTGCGAAGTACATTTTGGTATGTACTGCTATTAGTTTCAAAATGTAGGGTTGGCCAGTCCCAGTGGTGCATGCCTTTAATCCCAGTGGCTCATGCCTTTAATCCCAGTGGCTCAGGATGCTGAGCCAGGAGAAGCACCAGTTCAAAGCTAGCCTCAGCAACTTAGTGAGGCCCTAAGCATCTCAATAGAACATAAAAATGGGCTGTGGACCCTGTCTCTCAATAGAACATAAAAATGGGCTGTGGATATGGCTCAGTGGTTAAGTGCCCTGGGTTCAATCCCCCAGCCCACCAAAAAAAAAAAAATATATATATATATATATATATATATATATACACATATATATATATGGTTAATTTGCAGTCATCTCAATCCTCCAGGCTATATAATACCATGAAGCTGCATTTAGTTATAGAAATAACCTGAGACTTTCACTTTTCTTTTTTTTTTAAATAAATCTTCATTTATTATTTTAAATATGAATACATTTTGAACATTCCAAAAACATTCAGTGGACATAGAGAGTGGAATTCAGTAAGAAGACAAAGATTGTTTCATGGCTTAAGCAATGCTTGACTTCCTAGGCTGAATGGTGGGCTTACGGTACACTTCAATATTATGATTTGCAACTTAGATAAAGATGTCCTATAGTCTTGTATGTATTCAATATTGCATGAAATTTAAATGAACATAATACACTTATTTTGTAATGTACTTAGTGAACACAAACTAATTATTTTTAAAAAGCAAAAGATGAGTTTTGATCTAAGGTAGAAATGATTAAATTTGGCCCAGGTTAATGAATTAATAATCACAGTTTACCATTATGAAGCATTTCACTGTCAAGAGACACCTGGAAGCTCCACAAATATCAAGCAATGGAAAATTTCAGAAACTCAGTCAGCAAACTATTCAATGAAATTTTGCACGGGGCTACTGCAAAGGACACTGTTAAGGCTTGACATCAAACCTGACATTCTGGACAGTGCCAAGCATTCCACTGTGATATCCAAATCACCATGGAATATAATTCAGATGTGGAACTATAACAATAAATTTGTCATAATTCCATTTGAGGAAAAACACTTAGGTTAAAATTGTGTTTGCTATAAAATTAACTCAATTGAAATTTGCCTCATCTGTAATAATGAAATTTCAAAATTGCCCCATTAAAAACAACACATTCAGATTGTTTATATTACAATGTCCTGCAGATTTTGTTTGAAATAACATGTGCTTTTCCTTTTTAATTTATGAATATTAATTGTTCACATTTATGGCATACAGTGTATTTAGTACATGTATAGAATGTATAATGATCAGATCAAGGTAATTAGCATTTCTTTATTCTTTTTTTTTTTTTTTTTTTGAGGCAGAATTTCAGGTTTATTCATAAAAAGACCTTAAGAAATCCTAAAATCTTTCTATGTTAATGCACAAATGAGAGCAAGTAAAAGAAGTGTTTTATTTCTGAGTTTGGCCCAAATAATAACAACGTCAACCACAACAACAAAACATATTTCAGTAGGGAAAAGAAACATGCATTAGAAAAAGTAACAAAATAATTCTAAGTAAAATTTTCCTTTTTGTTTTTATTTATACTACTTTTTTTATAATCAAAAGTTTATTTATTCCTTCTCATACTATTGAATTTATTTTATGTAAAGAGATTGACTTTTATATTTGAACTCTGTCCATGAGAGTTCTGGATTAAGAACTGGACCAAGACATCCATAGAATGAACAGAAATATAGTAAAACTTCCACAGGTCACACAACAAAGATCAGTCCTCTTATTTTACCGTCACTCCTTGGCCTATACCCTAAAGATTTAAAAACAGCACACTACAGTAAAGCAGTCACTTCAATGTTTATAGCAGCACAATTCACAATTGCAAAACTATGGAAGCAACCCAGATGCCCTTCAATAGATGAATGGATAAAGAAACTGTGGTACGTATACACAATGGAATATTATTCAGCAGTAAAAGAGAATAAAATTATGGCATTTGCAGGCAAATGGATGGAATTGGAGAATATTATGCTAAGTGAAGTAAGCCAATCCCAAAAAACCAAATGCCGAATATTCTCTCTGATTAGTGGATGATGATACTTAAGAGGGATGGGATTGGGGAACATAGGAGAAATGGAGGAACTCTGGATGCCGTAGAGGGGAGGGGGGAGGAAGGAAAGGGGAATTGGTATAGTAATGATGGTTGATTGAGATCGTCATCACTACCCTCGGTGCATATATGAGGACACAAATGGTGTGACTCTATCTGGTTTGCAACCAGAGAAATGGAAAAATTGAGCTCTATATATGTACTATGACTTGAAACGCATTTAAATAAAATAATTAAATTTTAAAAAAAGAATTATAAGGAGGTGATTTGGGGAACTTCCTATTCACTTTTCTTTTCAATTTGAATATTTTCACACATAAAATCTCTAAATAGAGAAATAATATTGGAGGTATAAGTAATTATATGTTTATGTGGGGTTGTTTTGTTTTGTTGTTCCAGGGATTGAACCCAGGGTTGCTCTACCACTGAGCTACATCCTCAGCCTTTTCTGATTTTCATTTTGAGACAGGGTCTTGATAAGTTGTTCAGTCTGGCCTTAAACTTGTGATCCCTATGCCTCAGCCTCCCAAGTTGCTGAGATTAGAGGCATGCACCACTTTACTCAGCTCATGTAGGTTTTGAGAGGGCAGCAGAGACTAGGGCATGGGAGGTTTATGAATGTCTTGTTCAAGAGCTCATCCTTTTTTCTGGAGGCAATGAGGAACCATTGAAGGAATTTTAAGAAAATGAGTGACATAATCTGATTTATATTTTAGAAAGATGACTATAGAATAATACAAAAAATGGATCAAAGCCTGTGAGTCTGGTGATAGTTAAAAAGGATATATAGTAGCTGGCCACAGTGGCTCAAGCCTGTAATCCCAGCACTTTGGGAGGCTGAGACAAGAGAATTGCGAGTTCAAAGCCAGCCTCAGCAACAGTGAGGCACTAAGCAACTCAGTGAGACCCTGTCTCTAGATAAAACACAAAATAGGGCTGGGGATGTGGCTCAGTGGTTGAGTACCCCTGAGTTCAATCCCCCGTACAAAAAAAAAAAAACCCCAAACAACAGTTATATAGTGTATTCATGTACTAGAATACCACTCAAAATTAAGAACTAATGGACTTCTGATATATGCCACAAAATGGATGGATTTCAGAGACATTATGCCAGGCACAAGAAGTACATATTGGATAACTCCATTTATATGGAATAAGCAAAATCAATCTACGGTAATAGCAATCACACCAGTGGTTGCCTGAACTGTGGAGGGATACAGGCACTGGAATTGATCACAGAGCAGTCCAGGGAACTTTCTGAACTATATCTGATTGGGGTAGTGGTTACATGAGTGTTTGTATTTATTTAAACTCATGGAACTGTTTACTTAAAATCTGTGTGTGGAAGGGGTTATATATAAATTATACTGAAAATTGGTTTTTTAAAAAAGCTATTCCAGGAATTAAGGGAGAAATTACAGAGTTTAACTTAAGTAATTGTAATGGAAATAAAGAGTAATGGAAATTGGAGAGAGATATGTAAGGCACTGATGCTTTCAATACAATAGAGTTTATTAACTAATTGAATATGAAGGGCTAGAGTTAGAATAAAGATTAGCTTTAGATTTCTGTCTTTGGCACCTGAATAGGTTGGTCTTATTTGTTGAGATGGTGAATGAAAGAGGAGCAGATCTGACAGAGATGAAAAAGATAAGTTCTTAGTTCAGTTTGTTGCATTTAAACTGATGATGTCAGGTAAAATATGTAAATGGAAGGCATATGGATATTGATATTGAAGATTGATCTGGTCCACCATACAGATTTGGGAGACACAATGTTCATGTGATAGCTAAAGTTAATGTTGTGAATGAGATAGGCCAATGTGAAGAAATTAGGGCTGTGAATGGAGTCCTGGGAGATACCTGTAAGGAAAGGATGCAACTTATGGCATGAGTTACTAAATAGTTATGCATTTTTGGGCTGGGGATATAGCTCAGTTGGTAGAGTGCCTGCTTCACATGCGCAAGATCCTGGGTTTAATCCCCAGCACCCCCCCCAAAAATAGTTATGCCTTTTTGAGACATACTAGTTGTAACATTTTATAGGGTATGGTATAATAATTTGATACACATACACACACACACACATATAGTATGTATTGATCAAATCAGGGTAATAATAAGTACTTACATCTCCAAAGACATTAATCGTTCTATGTATTGGACCTTTTATACTCTGCTAGGTATTTTAAAATATATCATAGATTATTTTTATTTAAACTTTTTTTAGTTGTAGATGAAAACAATGTCTTTATTTTATTGCTTTGTATGTGGTACTGAGGATCAAACCCAGGGCCTCACGCATGAAAGGCAAGCGCTCTACTGCTGAGCTACAATCCCAGCCCCTATATCATAGATTATTATAACTAGTAGTTAACCCTACTGTGCTATAGAAAACCAGAACTAATTTCTCCTATCTTACTGTGTTTTGGTGCCCTTTATCTAACTTCTTTCTTCCCCCACAGTTCCTGCCATTTTTAGCCTCTAGTGACTACTGTTTTACTCCATTCTTCTGTTAAATCCACTTTCAGTTTCCACAGAGTGAGAAAGTGGGTATTTGTTTTTCTGTGTCTGGATTATTTCATTTAACATAATAACCTTCAATTTCATCCATGTTGCTACAGATGGTAGAATTTTATTGTTTTTTATAACTGAATAATATTCTATAAAAATATATACCATATTTTCCTTACCATTCATCTTTTTTTGGGGGACGGGGGTACTAGAGATTGAACCCAGAGTGCTTTATCCTGAGCTACATCCCTAGCCCTTTTTATTTTTTGAAAGAGGGTCTTACTAAGTTGCTTAGGGCCTGCTAAGTTGCTAAGGCATATCTTGAACTGGCAGTCCTCCCTCAGCCTCGTGAGTCACTGGGATTACAGGTGTACACTACTGTGCACCATTCATCTTTTGATGGACTCCTTGGTTGATTCTATATCTTGGCTATTGTGAATAGTGCTGCAGTAAACATGGGAGTGCAAATACCTCTTTGATAGTATTATTTAGTTTCCTTTGGATGGATATATATATATACATACACACACAGTAGTGGAATTGAGGATCACATTATAGTTCTGTTTTTATTTTTTTAAGGACTTTTCATACCGTTTTCTATATGGCTGAACTAATTTACCTTCCCACCAACTGTGTGAATTTCCCCTTCTGTGCATCCTCACCATTTGTTGTTTTTGACTTTGATAATAGCCATTTTAACTGGGGCGAGATTATATTTCATTGCAGTTTTTAATTTGCCTTTCCTTGATGATTACTGATATTGAACATTTTTTTCATACACTTATTGGCTATTTGTATGTCTTCTTTTGAGAAATATATTTTGTACTCTCTAGCCCATTTTTAAATTAGATTATTTGGGGGGTTTTTTTGGCATTAAAGTTTTTGAGTTCCTGGTTATACATTTTTTAAAAGTGTTCAGATACATCAGAAAAGTTCAATTTGAACTACTAAAATGTGAAATTTTTTATAAGAAAAATTACTTGTAAGTGATTATAAAATAATGATAGTCTGAGGTCAGACTATAATATATCCAAGTCATCTTAAGATATTTTCCATAATTTAGGATGAGGGCATGTAAATATATATGACTAAGTAAATAACATTTCAAAGCATAAATGAGATATGAGAGTCTCTCCTTGTATAGGAATTATATTCATTACTCATCAAATATCAGGGCTAGAAAGTGTCTTGGATCATTTAGTATAAAATCTTTATTTTTTCCTATAGATATTTACTAACTAGTCGAATATGAGGGGCTAGATTTAGAGTCAAGATTAGCTCCAGATTTCTTTCTTCAGCACCTGAGTGGATTGGTCTTATTTGTTGAGATAGTGAATGGAAGAGAAGCAGATCTGGCAAAGAAGATGAAGAAGATGAAACCTAGATGTGTTAATGTCTTGACTAAATCACAGGCCTAGTTGGTGGCAAAGTTAAGACTAAAGCTGCCAGAATCAGTGTTACTTTTATTATTTCAGTTGCCTTTGTGCATGTATTAATAGCACAATAGTTTTATAAATCAGATATGCAGAATATCTGTGAGATATGCATGTTTTATTAAGAATCCTGGGTTTAGATAATCAGGGTAGTTAGCTTGATTTCCTACATTTCACTATAATTTTTTATAAGATGAAACATATTTTAGGTGTTCTAAAATGATCCCAATTTATTATTCATCTCTGTGTGACACATTGTATAGAACTGACAAATTGTATCAAATTTCTCCTGAATGTGGAGGCCTTGAATACTCTTACCACTAATTTATTTATTTATTTTTAAAAATATTTATTTATTTTTTTAGTTGTAGGTGGACAGAATATCTTTGTTTTTATGTGGTACTGAGGATCGAACCCAGTGCCTCACGCATGCTAGGCGAGCACGCTACCACTGTGCCACAATCCCAGCCCTTTTTTTTTTTAATATGTTTATTTTTATGTGGTGCCGAGGATCGAACCCAGTGCTTCATGCATGCGAGGCAAGCGCTCTACCACTGAGCCACAATCCCAGCCCCTGTTACCACTAATTTAATGACTACTATGATATGAATTCCTCAAAAAGACTTGAAGGTCCTTGAATGAGCTTTCTTTATAATTTCCTGTGAATTTAAACATCTAAATTCATGTATTTAATAACAAAATATATGAATATTAAAATGTGTGTATGTATACTTGCTTAGTGTATATACTTGTCATATATAGTTGTTCATGCTTTCTGTAGTGAGATGAAAAATTGTTACTTGTGAGAGTTTGCATTCTGAGAGTTTCAGAGTGCCCCTGGATATTTCAGTGCCATGGGAGATTGTAGATTGTACCTTGTTTGTCCCCATATCACCTCGTTTCCTCTATGTTTTGTACATGTGTATGTGTGTGTTATTGTTTTGTTTTGGTTTTGCACACAAATGTTCAGAACATGTATTTGAATGAAATGGGATTGGTATGGGATTGGTTATGTTTTTCTGGAGTTAATCTCTTTCCTTCTCATTCAAAATATTTTTTAAAAATATTTTTTAGTTATAGATGGACACAATATCTTTATTTTGTTTATTTTTTAATGTGGTGCTGAGGTTTGAACCCAGTGCCTCACACACGCAAGGCAAGCGCTCTGCCAACTGAGCCACAACCCCAGCCCCAAAATATTTTTTGACTTCACATTTCCTTTTGAATAAACTGTATATTGCCAGTTTCAGTACTCTATATGACCTGATCCTGTATTTCCAGTCTCATTTCCCACTGCTTGTTTCCTCATGCTTATTACATTGTAGCCAAACTAAACATTTCTTGTTTTTTTTTTTTAATATAAACTGATAGGTTTCTACTTCATTATCCATGATTATGGTATTCCCTTACCATACTATTGCTTAATACCCAACTTTCTGAATCCTGTTTGTTTTCTTAGGTCTTTTTTTTTTTTTTTTTTTTGGTACTGGAGATTGAACTCAGGGGCACTTGATCACTGAGCCACATCCCCAGCCCTATTTTTGTGTTTTATGTAGAGACAGGGTCTCACTGAGTTGCTTAGCACCTCGCCATTGCTGAGGCTGGCTTTGAACTCGCGATTCTCCTGTCTCAGCCTCCCCAAATGCTGGGATTACAGGCTTGTGCCACTGTGCCCCGCTGAGGTCTTAAAGAGCACTTCTTTTAAAATGATGAATCTCCCAGACAGAAGTAATTTCTTCTTTTGAAATCCATTAATACTTTATTTTAAAAAATTTGGTATAGCTATGGTTTGATTGTTGTCCTCCCCAAAACTCATGTCAAAGTTCAGTTACCATTGTAATAGTATAGAAAGATAGAATCTTTTTTTAAAAAATATATTTTTAGTTATAGATGAACACAGTACGTTTATTTATTTTATGTGGTGCTGAGGATCGAACCCAGTGCCTCACACATGGTAGGCAAGTGCTCTATACTGAGCCACAACCCCAGCCCAAGAGGTAGACTCTTTGAAAGGTATGATTAGACCTTGAGGGCTCCACCCTTATGGATGGGATTGGTACCTTTACAAAAGTTTGCCCCCTCTTGATGTTTCTTGTTCTTCCACTTTATACCATAGGATGATGCTATAATGGAGACTCCAAAAATTAAGAGATGCCGGTAATGTGGACTGGCTGCTGAGAGAGCCAGGCTAAAAGGTAGCCCCTGTGCCCTGCAACCAGCAAGGTCAAAGGGTCAGGGTTGCCCAAGCTCTGTGGAGAGAATATCTCATCACCATGTGTCCTAGATATTGTACAAGGAGTTATAGGACCTGTTTGCCCAGCTCTGTTTTGGTCTTACTTTGGGTTCTACTCTTCTTTCTATGCCCTATTCCTTTCTTTTGAAATGGGAATGTTTACTCTGTGCTACTGTGTGTGGAATATATGTAACTTGCTTTTAGTTTTTCCAGAGTCTCAAAGCCAAGGGTTTGCCTTGAGTCTCAGTGGAGACTCTGGACTTAGACTTTTGGGCAGTGCTGGACTCTTAGAGATGGACTACATGCGTTTTTCATTGTGGGATGGACATGAGTCTTTGGGGCTTAGGGCAAAATGTTATGGTTTGGATATGAGGTGTTCCCCAAAAGCTCCTATGTTAACGTAAGAATGTTCAGGGGTGAAAAGATTAGATTGTGAGAGCTGTGACCTAATCATTCTATCCTAGTTTGAATGGACTGATCTGGCAGTAATTGTAGGCATACTGGAGGAGGTATGTCATGGGAGTGTGCCATGGAAAGGCTTTTCTTCCCTGCAGCTCCTTTCCTCCTCTCCCCCTCTCTGTTTCCTGGCTACCACGAGGTAAGCAACTTTCCTCTGCCATGCCTTTTGGCCACAATATTCTGCTTTTCCTGGGGCCCAGAGCAAGGGAGTCAGCCATCTGTGGATTCAGACCTCTGAAATTATGAGCTCCAAATGAACTTTTCTTCCTCTAAGTTGTTCATGTTAAGTATTTCAGTTCCAGCAATGGAGAGCTAGCATACACACTTTTTGTTATTTATTTATTTGTTTTTGCTTTTCATTGAATCTCATTGTGATTTTAGTTAGGCTTGCCCTACTGACTAATGATATGGAGCATCTTTTCATTTACTTATTTACCATCTTGTATTAGTTGCATTATTGTATTTCATCACCGTGATGAAATACCTGACACAGGCTACTTTAGAAGAAAACGAGATTTGTTTAGCTCAGTGTTGGAGGCTTAAGAGCATGAGGCCTGCATGGGCTCAGTTTTGACGGGGGCACTGTGATGGATAGCAGAGGCATGGTAGGAGCCAGTATCAGCAATTGGTCACATCTTGAGCCAAGAAACAGAGTGTTGGGTGGGACCAGACTTGGTAATTTATGACAACCCTCTCAGAGAACTACCTTCATTTTTCTGAGGTCAGGGCCTCCAGTGACCTTAAAGATTCCACACCATCTCTCATGAACCAACCACCCTAGGAACCAACTTCCCAACACATGGATCCTTGGAGGATACCAAAACTATGTCCATATCTAAACCAGAGCACTACCTCTATCTCTTCTTTTGCCCATATAAAAATTAGGTGGTTTTCTTGAGTTTTTAGTACTTAATAAATTTTGGGCACAACTCCTATATCATATATTGTTTTTTAAAATACATTTTTAGTTGTAGATGGACACAATACCTTTATTTTATTAATTTATTTTTATGTGGTGCTGAGGATCCAACACAGTGCCTCACACGTGCCAGGCAAGCGCTCTATCACTGAGTCACAACTCCAGCCTCTCATATACTGTTTTGCAAATATTGTTTTTCTGTACCATGGCTTGTCTTTTCATTTTTCTGTCTTTCAAAGAGCAGAATTTTGAATCTTGACAAGGTCCAGTTTTTCAGATTTTCTTTTATGGTTTATACTTTAGTTTTCTTCCTTTCTTCCTTCCTCCCTCCTTCCCTCCCTCCCTGGCACTGGGGATTGAACCCAGGGAACTTTACCATTAACCTATATCCCCAGTCCTTTTTTTTTTTTTTTTTTTTAATTTTAAATTTTTATTTTTTATTTTTCTCAAAAGTTGAAATATCCCCAGTCCTTTTGATTTTTTATTTTTGAGACAGTCTTGCTAAGTTACTCAGGGCCTCACTAAGTTGCTAAACTGGCCTCAAAACTGCTCTCCTCTCACCTCAGCCTCCTGAGTCACTGGGATTATAGGCATGTACCAACATGTCCAGATACACTCAGTCACGGCATTTTCTTTTATATTATGTTCTATAAGTTTTCTAGATCTGTAATCCATTTTGAGTTAAACTTTTTTTTTTTTTTTTTTTTTTTTTAAATTAGGTCCTGGACATGGAATCCAGAGCCACATGGATGCTAGGCAAGCGCTCTTCCACTAAGCTATATCCCCAACCCTTGAGTTAATTTTTGTGCAGTAAACGAGAAAGCTTTAAGTTCTTTTTTTTTTTAGTGGCTATCTACTTGTTCCAGCATCATTTGTTAAAAAGACTATCTTGTCACTGTTGAATTACCTTGAAACTATTTCTGAATATTAATTGATCTTATATGAATGGGTCTGTTTTTGGACTCTGTTCTGTTCCAGTGGTCTTTGTCTGTCACATACATGATTTTGTTTTTATTTTTACTGCTGAGTATTCAAAGTATACTTTTTTTAGTTGTAGGTAGACACAATAAGTTTATTTTATTTATATGTGGTTCTGAGGATCGAATCCAGTGCCTCACATGTGCTAGGCGAGTACTCCACCTCTGAGCCACAACCCAGGCCCCTCAAAGTATACTTTTGATCTGAGAATACATTTTATTGTTTGTTTATAAAATCCTTGGTTATTCAATCTTTGAATATTACTTCTTTTTCATCCCTTCCACTGTCTTCCTTTGGAACTCCTTTTTAATATTGGAGCCTTTGAAATCAGCCATCCATATCTAACTGCTCTTTTGTGTAATTTGACTCTTTGTCCTTCTCTGCTGATCCTGAGGTACATTCTTCAGTTCTCTCTTCCAATTTTAATGTTTCTCCTTAAGAAAGCAATTAATTCAGGAGAATATTGATTTATATTTACATCAGCATTATAAGATTTACAGTTGTTAATTTTCAACTTTGAGATTTAATTTTAGAACAAAACAATAATAGACTATATATGCTCTCAACCTTGCAAGTTTAATCCTTTTTATATTTGAATATTGCTTTTGGTTCCTTCTTAACCATTTACAGTTCTACACTTGCAGACATGTTTACCTTCCCTCAGCTATTCCTGCGACATACTAGATTTAATCCTGGGGAATTGAGAGCACATTTATGTAGCACAGTGACACAATCATAGGTGCAAAAACACAACTGAAGCTTCTTTAAACCTTTTGGTGGGCTTCCCACTGCAGTTAGAAGAAACTCCAATTCTGTTTGGCCCATGTAGTCCAATATGCTCTAGCCCCTAAAGATCTCTGACCTTATCTAATACTACCCCTTAATTTGCTTTAGCTACATTGATGATTTTTGTGACCTTTGATCCCATCAAACTAATTTCCAATTCATGGCTTCTGCAGTACTGTTTCCATGAGCTGGAATGCTCTTTTTTTTTTGGTACCGGGGATTGAACTCAGGGGCACTCGACCACTGAGCCACATCCGCAGCCCTATTTTGTGTTTTATGTAGAGACAGGGTCTCAGTGAGTTGCTTAGTGCCTTGCCGTTGCTGAGGCTGGCTTTGAACTTGTGATTCTCCTGTCTCAGCCTCCCTAAGTGCTGGGATTACAAGCATGAGCCACCACACCCAGCTTGCTCTTTCAGATCTTAATTGGCTCATTTTGTCTTTGTTTTAGTCTGTTCTCAAATGTTTTCTGTTCAGAGGATTTTTCCTGACCGTCTTTGACTAAAGAAGTCTGCTTTCCCTTGCCCCATCAATCTGTTACATTATTTTATTTCCTTCAAACCATTTGTCTGTAGTTATACTTGTTGAAATTATTTGTCTTCCTCCATAGAATGTAAGCTCTATAAGGGCAAGATTTTTATGTCTCTGGGTCAACTCTGTACCCATTCCTAAAACAGACAGTCTGGCATATCAGAGAGATATAATTAAAAACTATGGGTTAAAGAAATTAATGAGTTGGTGGGATGTTAGTAGGAAGCATTTTTTTGTTCTTTGTTAGAAAAGCACCAGAATGGAAAGGTGTCCTGAGAGAACACTTCTGTTAATAAATATACTGTACTTATTATTCCTGGCTTTTTTTTTTCTTAAGTGGTATTAAGGGTTGAACCTAGGGGTACTCTACCCACTGAGCTACATCCCTACCCCTTTTTATTTTTTATTTGGAGACAGGGATCTTACTAAGTTGTCCAGGCTGGCCTCAAATTTGTGATCTTCCTGCTTCAGCTTCCTGAGTTGCTGGTATAATAGGCATGTACCATCATATCAAGCTATTCTTGACTTCTTGTTTGTACTGTGACTTGGAGACATGGAAACATACTATTTACATTAGACTGTTTCTAAGGCCCTGTGTCTCTGGTTCCCTAAGAAAGAAAGAAATGCCATGGATCACTTAAATAGGTCACTTGGGAAATTTCTGCAGCTTTAAATCCTTGAAAGGTAGTTTTTCTTCTTACCTCATTTTTGTTACATATACTTTCTTTTTTTATTTATTTTTATTTTTAGTTGTCAATGGAACTTTATTTTATTTATTTATATGTGGTGCTGAGAATCGAACCAGTGTCTCATGCATGCTAGGCAAGCGCTCTACCACTGAGCCACACCCCAGCCCCATTGTTACATATACTTTAATTCTAAAGTGTTTTTTTGTCTTGTAGTGTTAACTTGTGGACAACAGTTAACCCAGCCGATTTTTAACTAGCATTCTTATATGGCTTTATGAAAAGCTAGTGTTGGATTAGGGGTATAACTCAGTGATAGAGCACTTGCCTAGCATTGTGAGGTCCTGGTTTCCATTCCTGGTATCCCACCCCCAAAAGAAAAAAAAAACTAACACCTAACATTTATTGAGGAATTAGTTTATGCTAGGCAATAAATTCATGGCTTTATGTGCACTATTTTATTTCTTAACTACAACTCTGTGATATTTATGTTCTTACTGTTTCCATTTTCCATAAGAAGAATCTGAAAGGCATTGAAGACTTGTTGGTAATCATGCACTTAGAAGAAAAGTGTCTGAAATCAGATGCGTTCAGCTGTATCTTTTCTAAATCTTTTTAGAACCATAAGAAGAAATATAGTGCCTCTTGAGCTTTTGGAAATTCAGGGTAAATTACACAGATGCTCTAAATTGAAATGATCTTTTATAATGTGTTTCTCCTTAACTGCAGTTTATTGCCTTGAGAAAATTCTAAGGGACTGTCTAAAAAAAATTTTACTTGGTAGTCCTGAGACTTGAACCTAGGGCATTGTGTGTGCTAGGCAAGCGCTCTACCACTTAGCTGCATCCCCTGACCTTTTCATTATTTTTTTATACCTTCATTTTATCCATTTATTTTTGTGAGGTGCTGAGTATCGAACTCAGTGCCTCACATGTGCTAGGCAAGCACTCTACCACTGAGCTACAACCCCAGCCCCCCTGACCTTTTTATTTTCACTTTGAGACAGGGCCTCCCTAAGTTGCTCAAACAATTTGTAATCCTCCTGCCTCAGCCTCCTAAGCAGGTGGGATTATAAGTGTATACTACTGTGACCAGCCTGTCTAAATTCTGTTGATGGCTTAAGTTTTAGTTATGTTAATATTTAGAATTGTTAATATTTCTTGAAATAAATGAACCATTTGCTTGGAAATTGTTCTGTTTGAGTTGATGTGAGGATTGATCAGTGTTTTGAAATAAAAACCAGCTGTTGTCACATAGGTGTGTAAGTTATATTTGAACTGAATTTAAAGAGAGCTACCAGTAAGCATTTGAAAAATAAAATTTAAACTACAATTTCAAGATGGAAAATTTCAAATTACATGAATTTTTTGGAAGATAGTGTGATTCATGGAAATACTAGGAGTTTAAAAGATGATCTTTCCAGATCATCTTTGGGTCATCTTTGCCACATTTTTTACCCTGTGTCTTTTGAGAGTTTCATCTCTCTCTCTTTTTAAATACATGACAATAGAATGTATTTTGACATACTATACATGCATGGAGTATAACTTCCCATTTTTATGGTTGTACATGATGTAGAGTTAACACCAGTCATGTATTCATATATATGAACATAGAGAAATTATGTCTGATTCATTCTACTGTCTCCTATTCCCATCCCACCTCCCTTCCCTTCATTCCAATGACTTCTATTCTGCCCTTCCCCACCTTTATTGTGTGTTAGCATCCTCATATCAAAGAGAACATTTGCCTTTGGGTTTTTAGGATTAGCTTATTTCACTTAGCATGGTAGTCTCCAGTTCCATCCATTTACCAACAAATGCCATCATTTTATTCTTCTTTATGTCTGAGTGATATTCTGTTGGAGTCACTCCATCTCTACTACTGAGCTAGTTTCTTCATTTGTAAAATAAACCTCCTGATTGCATTGGTCTGATGATCACCTGATTAATTCTTTATAAAATTGCCTTGTAAACTATTGATTGAATACTTATTCTGTTTTGTAGAATGAGATGTCCAACTATAGACCAGTTAAGACCTTTAAACTAAATTTGTTGACATCTTTTGTCTTTTGGCATGGGATTTATATATATAGAGAGATCTCCATGATTAGTTCATTGGGTCCATTGTATTGAATGTACTTATAGTAAAGTACTGATATAAATTAATAATAACAGACTTTTTGAGTTTGTAGCCCTGGGTTATTTTTAAATGAAATTTTTTGGTTTTTTCCTTATCAAATTGTTATACTCAGCATTTTATTTTTACTATTATCTACAACGCTTTTTAAAAAATTTTTTTTAGTTGTAGATAGACACAATATCTTTATTTTATTTATTTATTTTTATGTGGTGCTGAGGATCAAACCCAGTGACTCACACATGCAAGGCAAATGCTCTACCACTGAGCTGCAGCCCAACCCCTATTTTCTACAACTCTTGAATTTTACTTGTTTATATATGAGATGGTTAATGATAGTCTGAATCCCTCATTAGGATTGACAGTGGAGATCCACATTAAATAAAAAAGAAAAAAGCTTAAAGGATAGAAGGTGTAATTGATAATGGGAAGGGACATAGTGAAGAGTAAATGATTGGAATGAAGAGGATGCTAAGTGATAATGGCAGAAAGGAAAGGAAAGGAAATAGGAATCTGTGGAAAAATAACTAGTAATAGATTCTAAGCTCTAATAGGGGAATCCCAAAGCAATAATGAATGTCTTGAGTACCAAGCAACATACTTTTTACCTCTGAGATGTATTCACTAGTCTTTGTGAAGCATAAATTTTATGTTATATCCTAGTCTGTTTTGTGTCACTTTAACAGAATACCACATATTAGGTTATTTATAATGAACAGAAATTTATTTATTAGTTGCTTTTTTAAAAAATATTTTTAGTTATACATGATAGTCTGATACACATGTTATCATGGACACAATTATACATGGACACAATTATCTTTATTATTACTATCTGTATAATTATTTACTATCTGTATAATAGTCAGTTATACATGGACACAATTATCTTTATTTCATTTATTTATTTTTTATGTGCTGAGGATCGAACCCAGTACCTCACATGTGCGAGGCAAGCGCTCTGCCACTGAGCCACAATCCCAGCCCCAGAAATTTATTTCTTACGGTTCCAGAGACTGGAAAGTCCATGGTCAAGGGGTTGGCATCTGGCAAGAACATTCTTACTGTGTCATTCCACAGCAGTGGAAGGGAAAAGATGGGGCAAAAGCACAAAAAGGGGTCAAATGTCCTTTTTAAATAAACTCACTCCCATGATACTACCTAATAAATCCATTCACTCTACCATCATGGCCTAATATCATCACTGTTGTATTGGGAATTAAGTTTATTATATATTTTGGGGGGGACATCTTCAAACTGTAGCATGCTGTTACTAGACCTTTAGAGGAATGTTACCATGCACCCTCCATTGTGGAGGCAAAAAACTCTTCCATTTCTTATATCCCATCTTTTCCCTCCCTTATCAAACCTGGGTAAGGTTTTCTCCTCTCTAACAGTCTGTTTTTTTAATTTTGCATTGGTATAGGGTGTCTTTTATGGTATCCCAGAATTGTAGGATTTCAGGGGGACAGATTGTAAAAAGGCAGTGGTGAATTTGGGGATCTGATCTCCCAGAAGTTTCTGACACTCTACCCCCAATTCTACAGTGGGTGACAGATAAAATGAAAATTTATATAAATCTAGCTCTATAGTCTTGGGTAAAGAAAAATAAATCCTGTAATATTTGACTAATTGTTATGTGTATATTTGCATTAGAACAATAATAGTTACAATTTTTTGAGAACACATTGTGTGGCTAATGCTGTTAGGCATTTTATATATATTCTATAATTTATTTTTCACAAGAAGTCTGAAATTTAATATAATTTCTCACATTCTACACAGATGTTGGTACTCCCAAAATTAACTTACTTCAATTCTACAGTATTGAATGTTCAAACTAGTATTCAAACACATATCTCTGTGACTCTGAAATCAGCAGGGTTTTTTTTTTTCTTCAAAATGCTATACTGTAGCCGGGCGTGGTGGCTCACGCTTATAATCCCAGCACTTTGGGAGGCTGAGACAGGAGAATTGCGAGTTCAAAGCCAGCCTCAGCAAGGACGAGGCGCTAAGCAACTCAGTGAGACCCTGTCTCTAAATAACACACAAAAAATAGGGCTGGGGATGTGGCTCAGCGGTCGAGTGCCCCTGAGTTCAATCCCCAGTACCAAAAAAAAAAAAAAAAAATGCTATACTGTTTCCTTGATATGGGGATTGTTTTGTTTTTATAGATGTGGCCCAGCAGCTTAATTGTGCAGCCAGAGTTGGCTAATGCTCGGGCAAGATTACTATCCTGTGTTCTTAAAAGTCCTGTTTCAAATGTAAAATTTAGGTGTTAATGCCCACGGTAGCATGATGCACACCACAGAGCTTCTCTGAATTTTATAGGGAGATGTTCCCTTTACTTTGGATCATATCATCAACATATATTCCCACTTCACAAAAGGAGTCTGAGTCTACAGGGATAAACTCTAGTTTTCTGGGAAAGCAAGCATTAACTTCTCTGATGGAGATTTCTTTATTTTGTGTTTTTGTTTTAAGAGCTTTCAAAGGACGCTGCACCTATCTAGTGTATATATCTACTCTTCCATTATTAAACAGCTCTTTGTAATTCTTTTTTTTTTTTTTTTTTTTTGGTACTGGGGATTGAACCCAGAGGTACTCATCCACTGAGCCACATTCCCAGTCCTTTTTATTTCTTATCTTGAGACAGAGTCTTGCTAAGTTGCTTAGGGCTTTGCTAAATTGCAATTGAGACTGACTTTGAACTCGTGATCCTCCTGCCTCAGCTTCATGAGCCACTGGGATTACAGGCCTGCACTTCTAGGCCCAGTTTCTTGGTAACGCTAAACTGAGGAAAATGTCCCCTTAAAGAAGGGCTGATATATTTGTTACTCTTTTACTTGCAAAACTATTTGAATTAAAAAAGCGTTTAATAAATAGCATTTGTAGTTTAAAGAGAGAAACCTGCCTGTTATGGGTTTAAATAATTTCTAAGTTGTATATCTTTCATATTTGTCTCAATCAGAATTACAAAGAATAAATTCTATCTGTAGTACTACCTACTTCATAAATCCTCTTCTTCCCTTAGTGTCTCATATCTGCACTTATTGTCTACAGTTTATTATGTTTGTGAGTTGACTTTGTTTACCCAATGAGATATAAACTTTGAGAGAGGAGGTACCTAATCTAAATTATTTTTTCATGACCTTTGAGCCAATAATTCTTACCCTCATACCTCTAAAGTATCTCACACAGTAGAGTTATACAGTTTAAGTAAGTTAGCCAACAGTATTTTTGGATTTTAACTAGTCCACCTTTTACACTGTGATCATATGAAGTATTTCCTGCTCACCAGCTTGAAGCCCTGATAAAACTGGACAACAATTTTACATTTAATAAATGCCATTGATTTAACAATGAGTATTCTAGACATGGGTCTTTTATACTGAAAGATCAGGAATTAGAGTTTGGTAATGTCCATCTCAGTTTGGGATAATAACGATTATTACAAATAAGCCAGGCAAGCCGGGCCTGGTGGCGCATGCCTGTAATCCCATACCTTTGGGAGGCTGAGACAGGAGAATCGCGAGTTCAAAGCCAGCCTCAGCAATGGTGAGGCACTAAGCAACTCAGTGAGACTCTGTCTCTACATAAAACACAAAATAGGGCTGGGGATGTGGCTCAGTGGTTGAGTACCCCTGAGTTCAATATCCAGTACCAAAAACAAAAACAAAACAAATAAGCCAGGCACAGTGGAACATGCCTGTAACCCTAGGTACCAGGAGAATTACAAGTTCAAGGCCAGCCTGGGCAACTTAGACTCAAACTTAGACTCAACTTAGACTCAACTTTAGTCTCAAAATAAAGAGTAAAAAGTTTTGGAGTGTGACTCAGTGGTAGAGCTCCTGGGTTCAATCTCCATTATTGAAAAAAAAAGAGAGAGAAAAGATCTATTTACTAATAGACAATAAATAATAAACTTTTTTGTTTTAGGGAATGTTGTGGGCAACTTGGGACATTCCTTCTTCAGTCAAAGTTTCCTCGGCAGTAAAGAACATGGTGGATTTTTATATGTGACATCTACCTATCAGTCACTGCAAGACTTAGTTCTCCCAACCCCACCTTACTTATTTGGGATTCTTATCCAGAAGTGGGAAACTCCTTGGGCTAAAGTGTTTCCCATTCGACTAATGTTGAGACTTGGAGCTGAATATCGACGTAAGTAGTAAAAGAATTTTCTTCTAAGCCATATAACCAAGACATGATTATTTAATATGTCTTAAACTATTCAGAGCCCTTCTAACTTGGTGATACCATTCAGCAGAAATAGTGTTTTGAGGGGTTGGGTTGTGGCTCAGTGGTAGAGTGCTTGCCTAGCACGTGCGAGGCACTGGGTTTGATCCTCAGCACCACATAAAAATAAACAAAATAAAGATATTGTGTCCATCTACAACTAAAAAAAAGTATTAAAAAAAAGAAATAGTGTTGTGAAAAAAATAGGCTAAATGTGGCTAGTCTCTCTGCTTATTTTGGGCATAATGTGAAGGATTGAAAATATCAAATGAAGAAGTCAATAGTTATTTATTACTTTGTAAATTGACAAATGTGGAACATGCCTGAAATCTCAGCAATTCTAGAAGCTGAGGCAGGAGGATCACAAGTTCCAGATAAGCCTCAGCAACGTAGGGAGATCCTAAACAATTTAGCGAGACCGTGTCTCAAAATAAAAATAGAAAGGGCCAGGGATGTGGCTTAGTGGTAGAGTGACCCTGGATTGAATTTCCAGTGCCCTCCCAAAAAAAGAGGACTGGTACTGTAACTCAGTGATAAAATGTTCCTGGGTTGAATCCTCAGTACCAAAAATAAATAAATTTACTGTTTTTATGGTTCATTGATGAAGACACAATTATCTCCAGAAAAATTAATTTGAACTTAAGCAAATTTTTTAATGATAAATCTATAGTGTATGGTGAGCCTGTTTATTTTCACTTTATTGAAAAATAGTTATGATGGATTATATTTTTTTTAATTTTTACTTTGTTTTTTTTAGTTGTCAATGGGTGTTTTTATTTTATTTATTTATATGTGGTACTGAGAATCAGTGCCTCTACATGCCTGGCATGCGCTTTACCACTGAGCCACAACCCCAGCCCTGATGAATTATATTTTAATTTAACCTAACAGCTACTGAAAGCTATGGAATGGAGGCCATTCTCAATTTGTATGGGCTAGAAGAAGAGTTCTTTGACCATAATTGTAGCAGTACACTGAGTTGTGATTAAAAAAAAAAAAAAAAAGACATTAAAAGCTAAATGCAGACTTTACTTTGAACTTTATATCTTTACCTAATTAAAAGTTCTTGGAGTCTATGAATCAGACCACTTGAGTAAGGGTTTCAGCTCCATCACTTACTATCTCTGTAATTTTGGACCATTCACCTGATTGTCAGTTTCTCACTCAAGGTCCCTGGCAGCTTTTTTCAAAATTGGAGAATTTAATGCTTGCCTTATTTATTAACTCTAGCTATTAAAAGGAACAAATGAGGTGATAAATGAAACAGTATTTTATATACCATAAAACAGTCTGTGTACTTAGCAAATCAACTTTATTCTTGTATTCTTTTATTCTTTATTCATTCATTCATTCAGTAAGAATTTAATCAAGGTCTACCATTGTATCAGGAATTCTGAAATGGCTAAGACCTGGTTATAGGCTCTTGGGGATCTTTGTAAGAAAGACTTACAGAAATCATGATTACAGTGGTATACTGTGTTAAAATAGAAATGCTTGTAAGGTTAAGTTCTTTAAGAATTTCAGGATGGGCTCTAACTTGACCAAGAATGAAGGACAAAAACACTTCTTGGACCAACGTACCTTTGGATGGATCTGAAGGAGTCAAGTCAATTAGCTAAATGAAGCACAAAAAGATAAGGATTGCGTGAGAGGAAGCAACATGTCTATCTTGACTTGTATTAGCATGTTAAACTTCAAAGATTGAGGGATGAGCCAGCCAGTATTATCACCTGGTATTTGGCTGTCCTAAGGAGGGTCCTAGTTAGGTGGCATAGAAGAGTGAACTCTTAAACTTCTTGAGCACAGAGGAATTGAGAAATGTTTTCTGGATCATATCAATCCAGTGTGAAGCAGATTGCTTCTTAAGATCTTTTAGGTCATTTTTGGAAAAGCTGTAGCAAATGCTTATTCTGGTTTTTAAAAGATTTACTTTAGCTTAGGATTTGTCTACTATCATGCTAAATACTTTTTTGAGCCCTAAATTTAATATGTTCTAATGAGCCATTATAATTAAATTTTGAAAATTATATTAGCCATGGTGTCTCTTTGCCCAGAATTTTAAGCCACTTAACCTAGTCTGATCTTTTCTCATTTCTACAGTTTATCCGTGCCCACTCTTCAGTGTTAGATTTCGAAAGCCATTGTTTGGAGAGACAGGGCATACCATTATGAATCTTCTTGCAGTAAGTTGGGAATTTTTCTTTTCTTCTTTTCTTACTGGAATTTCTATGGAAGAAGGAAGAGAAGGAAGGAAGGTTTTATTATTTTATAGTCATATGCCTGCTGCTTAAGGAAGGTGAAGTTTTATGTTAGAAGAGAAAAAAACATACAGTGAGATAGTACAGGATTCCAAACCCTTTGAAAACATACAGTGAGATAGTACAGGATTCCAACCCCTAATTACATACTTATATAGTGACCTTGCAGGATTATTATGAGGTCAGGAGGAATGTATAAATAAGACATTTAGCATTTTGTCTTGTTTTCATTTTAAGACTGGCATCCCGTGGGTGGGCGGGAGGGCAGGTATAGAGGAGAAAGAGGCAGACTATTCAGCCAAAGATTGGTTAAAAGTTGTGCTCACATACCTCAAGCCATTAATGCTTCCACTCTCTGCCGATGGGTCTGTATATGGACTTAGATTTAAACTTCACTCTTTTCTTGTCTGCTGAGCTCTCTCATTTCTCTCTACACATATACAGGCTCTGTTCTTGTGGACAAAATGTTGGTTGACTTGGGTGCATTTATTTCTTTCTGTGCTGCATGTATACACAGACCAGGTTCAATCCAGGATATTTGGAGTGTTTCTAAAGCTCCTGATGGTTGTCTCACCTTCTAGAACTCCTTCTTAAATTCCATCTAGTCTACATTTATATATTACTTACTCCAAACAAGTTGGTGGCCTCAGACTGTTATTGGCATTTCTTTTATTAGCCACTATCATGCTCTGGTTGGCTAAGTGGTGCTTGGGGACAGCCTCAGGCAAGAAGGTCATAGACCCAACTCTGTTCTTCCTTGAAGTTCAGTAGTTTTAATGAAAAACACGACAGTGTGTTCCATACCTTTGGTCTAATTTCAGAGCATTGAAATAGTCACTTTTGTAAATCATTTACCCAACAGTTAATTGCTTTGTGGGGAGTGGATTTGGTGATGTCCTTACTCTGTCATGCCAATACTTGTTCCAGTTATCTTTTGAAGAGATTTGAACATTAAGAAAAACTCTTGGGGCTGAGATTGTAGCTCAGTGGTAGAGCACTTGCCTTGCATGCATAAGGCACTGCATTTGATCCTCAGCACCACATAAAAATAAATAAATAAAGATATTGTGTCCATCTACAATTAAAAAAATATTAAAAAAAAAAAGAAAGAAAAGCTTTTAGAGATTTACCCATGTAGTTGTCACATCCGGTGCTCTTTGTTCCTTTGTGCAACTCTGTATTTCCATCTAGTGTTATTTTCCTCTGCCTGAATAATTTGCCTATGACATTTCTTATAGTATAGGTTTGCTAGTGATGAATTCTTTCAGCTTTTGTATTTCTAGCAATTTTATTTCTTCTTCATATTTAAAAGATATTTTTGCAAGATGCAAAATTCTAGTTTGGCAATGTTGAGTATTTTAAAGATGTTCCTCTACTATCTTCTAGTTTGTTTAAGATGAGAATTCTTTTTTCCCACTTGTGTTTGTTGCACTCTGTATAACATTCCTTCTCCATCTCCTTTAAAAAATTTTTTTAGGAGGCTAAGACAGGAGAATTGCGAGTTCAAAGCCAGCCTCAGCAATGGCGAGGCACTAAGCAACCCAGTGAAACCCTGTCTTTACATAAAACACAAAATAGGGCTGGGGATATGGCTCAGTGGTCAGGTACCTCTGAGCTCATTCCCTATTACCAAAATAATTTTTATCTTTTTATCATTGGTTTGGAGCAATTTGATTATAATGTACCATGGTGTAGTTTACTTCATGTTTCTTGTGCTTGGGGTTCATTGAGCTTCTTGGATTTGTGGGTTTATGGTTTTTATCAATTTTTTTTCTGTTTACCCTGTCTCTCTTTCAAGGGACTCCAATTACATATACATTAGGTACATTAGGTTCATGAATTTGTTTCACAGATAATTTTTATTCTATGACCTTTAAGTTCACTAAATGAACTTTTATTTTTCAGTATTTAAGCTGCCATTAATTCCTTTTTTTTTGGTACCAGGGATTGAACTCAGGGGCACTTGACCACTGAGCCACATCCCCAGCCCTATTTTTGTGTTTTATATAGAGACAGGGTCTCACTGAGTTACTTAGTGCCTCGCTGGGCTTTGAACTTGCGATTCTCCTGTCTTAGCCTCCTAAAGTGCTGGGATTACAGGAATGCGCCACCACACGTGGCTTCCATTAATTTTTTAAAAAGAAAACTCATTGTTTTTTTTTTTTAATCTCTAGAACTTTCTTGGGTGACTTTGTCTTTTATGCTTCTACTTAGCTTTTTAAACACTCAGAATACAATTAAAATAACTCTTGTAATGTCCTTGATTGGTAATTCTTATATTTTGTATCAGTTCTAGCTTAGTTTCCATGGATTATTTTGTTTTGCTTTGCTTTGTTTTCCTTATTTTGATTTGTATTTTCTACTTCTTTGCTTGGTATTTTTCACTGGATGCAGACATTGTGATTTTACCTTGTAGGGTGCTGGATTTTTTTGTGTTCCTAGTAATGTCCTTGATCTGTGTTGTAAGTATGCAGTAAAATTACTTAGAAACACCCTCCTTTCCCCATCATAGTCTACATTTCAGTAAAGGGCAATTTTAGTCTTCTAGTAGCCCTAGCCATAAAATTTAGAATCATTTAAAAACTCTTGTCCTTTATCACATTCCACATCCAGTCCAGTGGCAAATATTGTTGGTTTTCCTTTGAGAGTTTATCTAGAATCTCACAAGTTATCACCACTATTTGAACCATTAATATACAGACTTATGTTTTCACTCTCTTACCCAGATGTTTTATTGTGTTTATCTCATCTCTTTTCTTTTACATTTGCTCATTCACTACCTGTTCTTTATAGAGAAGTCAGATCTGTTAAAATAGGTCAAAAGCCTCCTTAGAGCAAAGTCAAAAGTCTTGGTGATGACCTATAAGAACCTATGAAACCTAGCAGTGTACTATCACTTTGGTCCTAACTCCTTCCTCTTTTGCTCATTTTGCTTTAGCCACATGGGATGGGGGGTGTATTTGTGTACGTGTTTCCTTACAAAGACTCATTGAGTACCTAAGGTGCTCCTGGCATTAGGGATCTAGTAAGAACAAAATAAGTGAGATTCCCTGCCCTCTTGGAGTTTACCTTAGAGGTAGGTGACAGATCTTCAACAAGCAAATATAGAAAATGTTAAATGATAATAAAGCAGAATAAGCATTCAAGTATTTGTTTAATATTGTATTTAAGGGGTATAGGAAACTATTTGGTTTAATTCCTTATAAGAATTTACAGTCTAATTAGAGAGCTAGAATACATCTAGTAGGGCTTTCTTTATATATTTCTTTATTTAAATAAATGAGATCTTTCAATACTGACAATCTTTCCATTCATGTGAACTTTATTACTATATCAAATTTTACTATTGATGAATTCTTTATTTTACTTTGATCTTCTTTTGCCCAGGACTTCAGAAATTACCAGTATACTTTGCCAGTAGTTCAAGGTTTGGTGGTTGATATGGAAGTTCGGAAAACAAGCATCAAAATTCCCAGCAACAGATACAATGAGGTAAGATTTATCATAAAAGTAAATTTTCAAAGTTGAAAAACATGAATGAAAGTGAAAATGCTTTATTACATATAAATTTTATCTTGATTTATTTATTTTTGGTACTGGAGGTTGAACTGAGCTGCACTTCATTACTGACCTAAACCCCTTTTGAGACCGGGTCTCACTAAGTTGCTGAGACTGACCTCAAACTTGTGCTGCTCCTGCTTCAACCTCCCAAGTAGCTGGGATTACTGGCATGCATCGCCATACCTGGCTCTAAATTTTACTTTTTTAAAAAATAATGTTATTGTATTTTTTATACCTTTATTTTATTTGTTTATGTGGTGCTGAGGATCAAACTCAGTGCCTCACATAAGCCATGCAAGCACTCTACCACTGAGTTAAGTCCCCAGCCCACTTTTTAAAAAATATATATATATTTTAAGCTGGGCGCGGTGGCTCAAGCCTGTAATCCCAGCACTTAGGGAGGCTGAGACAGGAGAATCGCGAGTTCAGAGCCAGCCTCAGCAATGACGAGGCACTAAGCAACTCAGTGAGACCCTGTCTTTACATTAAAACACAAAATAGGGCTGGGGATGTGGCTCAGTGGTCGAGTGCCCCTGAGTTCAACCCCCAGTACCAAAACAACAACAACAAAATATATATATATATATATTTTATATATATATAAAATATATATATATATAACAAAATATATATATGTATTTTAGATGTTGATGGACCTTTATTTTATTCATTTATTTATATGCAGTGCTGAGAATTGAACCTAGTGCCTCACACATGCTAGGTGAGCACTTTACCACTGAGCCACAACCCTAGCCCCTAAATTTTACTTTTAATTGACAGCAAAATCAATTTATAATATTGTGTGACTTAGCTCAGCTATGTGGAATTTCATTATAGAAAGGTGGTATAACTAGCTGGGGTTGTAGCTCAGTGGAAGAGCATGTGCCTAGCATGCGTGAGGCGCTGGGTTCAATTCTCAGAACCGCATATAAATAAATAAAATAAAGGTCCATTAACAACTCAAAAAATATTTAAAAAGGAAAGAAAGGTGGTATAACTTGTTTAGTCATTAGTTTTATGTTTTTAATCTTTTAATTGATGCTATGATAATAGCGACAGATATGTATTTTTATTAAAAATCATAAAATTAACTGTATGTAGTATTAGTGGTGGGATTTTTTTTTCATATTCCCCTTTTAACTATTAGTGTGTGTGTGCGTGCGCGAGCACATGCACATGTATTTTAAAATTTATTTTTATTTTTTGGTACGAGGAATTAAACCCAAGGTCATTTAACCACTGAGCCACATCCCCAGCCCTTTTTATTTTTTATTTTGAGATAGGGTCTCCCTAAGTTGCTGAGGCTGGCTCTGAACTTGCCATCCTCCTGCCTTGGCCTCCTGAGCCACTGGGATTACAGGCATCCACCACTGCACCTGGCTATTCTTTTTTACTGTCCTGAATATTCAAGCATAACCCAGTGTAAGTCCCCAAACAGCTTTTAACGATGTTCCAAAAGCAAATTATTGCATTTGAATTAAGCTATATTTTGTAACTAAAATGATAGTGGCCAGGCATGCCTGTAATCCCAATGACTTGGAAGCTGAAGCAGGAGAATTGGAAGTTAGAGGCCTGCTGCAGAAATTTAGTGAGTTCCTGTCTCAAAATAAAAAGAAAAAAGGACTAGGAATGTAGTTCTGTGGTAAAGCACCCTGGGCTCAATCCCCAGTACCAAAAAATAAATAAAATGATATTGTATATAGTATACACACATTAACAGATTTATACAAAGCTGTCTTTGTATATAAAGTCTTTTTTGAATTAAAAAATTTAAATCGTTCTAAAATGCCACTGAGATTTTTGTGTTATATTGTTGTGGGATTAAACCCAGGGTCTTGTACATACTGAGCAAGCACTTTACCACTGAACTTCACTCCCAGCCCAACCCTTCAAAGAGAAATTTTAATAGTTTGATATAATAGTGGTTGAGGTTTATTGTTTCATTAGGCAGAGTGGTAACTTCCCAATCACTTCTACTACTGCTTTTAAAAAATTTATTATTTATTATTATTATTATACTGGGAACTTGTAATACAAGTTTTTTTTTGTAATACAAGTTTTTTTTGTAATACAAGTTTTTTTTGTAATACAAGTTTTTTGTAATACAAAACCAGAGCCTCATACAGGCTGGGCAAGCACTCTACCACTAAGCTACATGAGCAGCCCCTTCTTCCACTATATCTTTGATTTTATAGTATGTTATAATTTCCTCTGTCTTCCTTTTTCTTTTCGTTCTTCTTCTCATTTTCATTTTTTCCTTCTTCATTCAGACGTGTGTTCACTTAATCATTCATACATCCAGTAAACATTTTGTACTTAATGTACACTTAGAGTCATACATGTCTTACTGGCTTATGAGCTCAGGGCTCAGCATTATTATGAAAGTGACCTATGTGAAGAAAGTCTTTACCTGTGACATTCCATGTGTGTGTGTGTTTGCTTACTTGTTTAGAACATCAGAAAATAATAGAACATGTGCTTAACTTTTTCTGAGGTACAATTAGCATTCTTCAGCTATTAGATAATCCTACCTTAGAATATTGAAGAATAATAGGCTAGAATGTGTAGAGTCAGATCTTTAAAGAGAACTATTTATAAACACTTTGCGCCTAGAGAGTGTTAAAGGAGACTAGAAATAAAACTGCTTGTTTTATTTCTCACATTTGAAGTTTTATCATCTATTTCACAAACACTGATTACATATATTTTGTGATATGAAGATGCAGAGATGAGTAAGAACATTATGCCTATATCTTCTGGGAGCTTACTGTCTAATAGTAGGATGATAGGATGTCGTCCCCAAGGGAATAGTATGCTTTGCTATCCTTGATGTTTGCAAGGTGGTACTATGTGTTTAGAAATTGTATCTATTCATATTTCTATAAAAGCTATGAGGCTCCCAGATTTTTTTCAGTCCTAACTGAACACATATATCACAATGGCTGTCATTCATTTTACTGTTTTATCTGAACTCTACAGTTTCAGTTGGTTCAGAAATGCTGGTTCAGGAATCCTTGTTCCAAAGAAATAACTATATCATTTATCATTTCTTTTATTTCATTTTTAGTTAATTTTATTGATTATTTTTCTTGCCTAATTTAGCAGACTTATTTCCCTTCCCATTCAGTTTTCATTTCATCTCAACATTGGTTTATCTCTTGTAATCTTGGATAGTTGACTTACATATGTCCAGTAGTACCACTTTATATTTGAAAAAGTAATTTTCTTATACAGATTGTTTCCAACTTATAGTGGTTCAGCTTAGAATTTTCTGACATTACAGTGGTACCAAAATGATATGCATTCAGTAGAAACTGTACTTTGAATGTTGAATTTTGATCTTTTCCTGAAATTGGAATATGCAGTGCATATTCTCAATGAGGGACAGTGGCAGTGAGCTGAAGCCCCCAGTCAGCCTCCTGATCATGAGGGTAAGCAACCAATGCTGTATACTGTCTTGTGTTGCCAGCATTTTCTGGAAACAGGTGTTCAATAAGTTATATGAGATATTTCATACTTTACTATAAGATAGGGTTTGTGTTAGATAATTATGCCCAGCCATAGGCTAATATAAGTATTCTGAGAAGTTCAAGGTAGGCTGGGCTAAGCTTTGATATTCTATAAGTTAGATGTATTAAATGCATTTTTTAAAATCTTTTTTTTTAGTTGTAGATGGACATAATACCTTTGTTTTTTTTTTTTTTGGTACCGGGGATTGAACTCAGGGGCACTCGACCCCTGAGCCACATCCCCAGCCCTATTTTGTGTTTTATGTAGAGACAGGGTCTCACTGAGTTGCTTAGTGCCTCGCCATTGCTGAGGCTGGCTTTGAACTCGCGATTCTCCTGTCTCAGCCTCCCTAAGTGCTGGGATTACAAGCGTGAGCCAC
>PVHX01013059.1:0-56411 GCA_004024805.1 Geosciurus inauris | reverse complement strand
AAAAAAAAAAAAAAAAAAAAAAAAAAAAAAAAAAAAAAAAAAAAAAAAAAAAAAAAAAAGAAAAGAAAAAAAAATGTAATGGAAGGAGTAGAAATCATTGTTATTCATAGACTACACAATTCTCAGTGCAGAAACTCTGGTGGAATCTACATAAAATGCTCTTAGAACTAATAAATGAGTTTATCAAGTGTGCAGGATATAAGATCAATATATAAAAATCAATTGCACTTCTATATACTTTAAAAATTTGAGGTAAACATTAAAAATACCTTTTTTTACAGCATAAAAATATGAAATATGCCAGATGTGCTGCCTCACACTTTCTATCCCAGTGACTTGACTTGGGAGGCTGAGACAGGAGGACTGTAGGTTTGAGGCCAGCCTCAGCAATTTATAGAGACCCTGTCTCAATCTCTGGTAAAAAGAAAAAGGAGGAGGAGGAGAAGGAAAAGAGGAGAAAGGGGAAAGGGGAAGAAGAAGAGGAGGAAGAGGAAAATAGTGATAAATTTGATGAAAGATGTGAACTATCTGCACATCAAAAAAAATATTGGGCTGGGGATGTGCTCAGTGGTAGAGCACTTGGAATCTCCAATGTGTATACACCCACACATGCGAGTACATATATACACTGTGTGTGTGTGTGTGTGTGTCTATAGCTGAGAGAAATGGACACTTCTAAGTAAATTCAGAAATAAACTTGTTCATGTGTCAGAAGACTCAATATTGTTAGTAAGTCAATTATCCTCACATTGATCTATGAATTCAATGAAATCTCAGTCAAAATCCCTGCAGGACTTTTTATACAAATGGAATCCATGAAAATTCAAAGGATCTAGAATAATCATTCTGAAAAGAAGGAAGTCAAAGATTAACACTACCCGATGTAGAGAATTATTATAAAATGGCAGTAATTCCAACAACATTATATTGGCAGAATTATAGACAAATACATCAATGGAATAGGACATACAGTCCAGAAGTAAGTCCATGCGTATTTGGACAACTGATTTTTGACAAGGTGCACGAGGTAATGCAGCAGAGAAAAGTTCACCTTTCCACGGAATAGCATGGAGCGACAGAGCCTCTCTCAGCTGATCCTCACACTGCTTATAAAATTAAATAGATCAAACTGCAAAATCTAAAACTATAAAAATTCTAAAGGAAAAACTAGGACAACCTTTGTGACCTTGGGCTAAACAAAGATTTCTGATAGGTCATCAGAAACTAAATAATAAGGAAAAAATTCATACATTGTACTTTATCAAAATTAAAAACTTATTCAAAAGAAACAGTTAAGAGAATAAAAATCAGTCTGGGAGAAAACATTTGCAACATGTATCCAATAGAGAACTCCTTAGCACAAAAAGACCGAGGTGGACTCAAACTTCAGGGATCAGCACAGCTTTTTTTTTTTTTTTAAAGTATTTTTTAGTTGTAGGTGGACACAATGTCTTTATTGATTTATTTTATGTGGTGCTGAGGATCAAACCCAGTGCCTCATGCATGCGAGGCAAGCGCTCTACCACTGAGTCACAATCCCAGCCCCCAGCACAGCTTTTATTCAGTAAGTGGAGTCATGCCTCTGATGGACCTACTTCCCTTGTGGAAAATGAGCCACCAGCCAAAGAGGGAGTTTATGCTTATACTGGTTACACTAAGAGGTGATTTAATTAATGAGTGTGTCAGTTTGGGCACTGAGGAATTTGGTATCTGTTTTACTGGGCGAGATGGGGGGGCTCTGGGATCAGAGGTCGGTATCTGGGATTTATCTTTACTGGGCCAGATGGAGGGTCTGGGGTCAGTTGGCAGTATCTGGAATTTGTCTTTATTGGGCCAGATGGAGGGTCTGGGGAAAGATTTGTTTTGGGAAGGATCAATTCTTTGGCCTCTTCCCAGGGGCTGTTATTCCAGACCTGATGGATATCTCCTTCCCAGGACCTGTCTTGTCACTGGGAAAGATCAATGTGTTGCCTTCTCCCTTCTCCCCTCTCCCGAGGCCACACTCTTTTGGAGTTTGTCATTTTCCATATCCAATAGAATTTATTTCTAGAACATGTAAAGGACTCAAAACTGAACAGTAAGAAAATATCCCACGTTTTAAAAATGGACAAAAATATCTGAATAGACAGCTTGCCAAAGAAGATATGCAAATGGCAAATAAGTGCATGAAAAAGTTCAACATCATTAGTAATTAGGGAAATGTAAATTAAAACCACAGTGAGCAACCAACACATACCCATTAGAATTGCGAGAATAAAAGGCTGACCAGACCATGTGTTGATAAGGATGGGAGGAACTGTCTTGTTCATTGCGGGTGGGCATGTAAATGGTACAACCACTTTGGAAAACTAATTGGTAGTTTCTTCAAATGTTGAACTTACACCTACCACGTGATCCAGCCATCTACTTGTAGGGATTTATCCAAGAGTAAGGAACTATCTGCCCATTCAATGACTGGTAAACAAACATTTTACTTTTAGTCATTCTAGCAGATGTGTAGTGCTCACTGTCTTAGGATGGGAATCAGCAATAATGAAAAAGAATCTATGCAGCAATTACCTGTTCTTTGTTTATAGAGGAACCATGTAGTTCTTTCCCTGGCCTAAGGGCTAAGGCACCAAGTCTGACTACATTTATCTCACTGCTTTCCACCTCAGGGGTTGTCTTAGTCTGTGCTGCAACAACGGAATACCTGAGGCTGAGCAATATATAAAATGTGTGGGATAACAGTCTTGGGGATTGGGAGCCAATTTTAAGGTGCTGGCAGGTTTGGCAACTGTGATTCCAACATGGCACCTCAAATGCTACACCCTCACAGGGCAGAAGGCATGAGGACAAAGAGGGAAGAGGGATAGAGAATGGGTGCCCCCATGAAGCCTGTTATAAAGGCATTAATCTGTGAGGGCCTCACCCTCATAACTTAGCATGTCCCTAGGCTCCACCTCCCAGAGCCTCAGAGGCAGCTGAGACATAGCCTGGCCACCCAGAGAGGTGTGTCCAGGATGGCAGCACATCCTGTGGAGGTGTGGCCTGGCCTTTGCCACCAGACAGCACACTGGGGTACTGAGTAGGAGGGGGCATGGGCCAGAAGGGACCAGGCCCCCCAGCAGGGCCCTCGGTGGACAGTTCTGTTGGGACCTGTGTTCTGCCTTGCTCTGGGGATGCTAGGCAGTCCCTTGAGCCTACTGTAAAATGGCTTGACCTTTAAAATGTCAACAGTAATGGCTAGCGACACTAGTTTGTCTGCAGTGCAGCCACTGATCACCAACACTGGTAGCAGCTGCCATTTCACCTTGATTACTGCATTTCTCCACAGGGACCTGCCTTCTCCCTGGCCTCAATCGTTCACACAGAGCCCAGTGATCTTTAGATGGGGCCGGAAGCCATCACTGCTCTCGTCACATTCAAACCTTACAGTGTGTTTTTTCTTCATCTGGTTTTCTAATGGCTTTGGATCAAGGGGAATGAGAGAACTCTCAAGCATGAATGGAGCCATCCTCTCTGTCTTTTAGAACATGAATTTTAATGTAGAACACTGAGGTTTGTGCAACAGGTATCCTGTGACTGCATATCAAAAAACTGCTTCTATAGGAAACAATCATAGTTATCTGTTATTAATCACTGAAGGTTTAAGGGAACAGCTGGGAAGCCATATTTCCCCTTCTTTCTCCCCTTGGTCTCAAATGCTTTCATGGCTACAAAAGGGCAACTTGACTTACTGAAATTCTTCTTTGCTTGTTAGCATTTCCTATACAAATGCTTGTGTCATTTTCAAACCTCAAGAAAATAACAAATGTTTGTTACTTTATCGCAGCCACAGGCAGAGAGATTCTATGTGGACCTTACAGTCAACAAAACAAATGAAGTGAGGTGACTTTAGGTAGTTCGGGCATAAAGAAAACAAGAGGGTGATGGACCAAGAGCTAGGGAGGCCTAGTCTGAGTGCATGGCTTCCCTAAGATTTGGAGAAAGGGTCTGTAACTTGACGAGGAAGAACATTCCAGCCAGAGGAAACAGCAAGAAAGGCCTGGAGGCAAGAAAGAGCTGGCCTTGTTGGTGAGTGGGCGGGACATGGATTGAGCTTGCAAACTGCCCTCCTATTTCCTATGTTGCAGGGACAGGTGGAGCAGGACACTGAAGATAGCAGGAAGCAAATTTATTTGATTGCAGCCAGGTTCAGAGGGCAAAGCCTTGGAAGTAACCAGTCAATCCTCCTGAATGCAGTTCAAGTAGTTTCGGAACTGTATACCCAGTGCATAGGGGGAGGGGCTGGAAGCTCACAGTCTGCACAAGTTCACACAGAAGTAGCTTTTTCTTTCACTGTCTGGGCACGCCTGAGAAGGGGAGAGCTGCTTCTCTCCTTTCTTCCCTCCCACTGCCAGCTGTTACCATGGAGCAATTACTTGTAAACATCTCTGGAAGCTTAGGCCCAAGCCAAAGGCCTTGATGAAGGACCTGTCTTTCTTATCACACTTTGCATTTGCAAACTATTATAACTATTCTATTTAGTTATAGAATAGTTTGTAGAAGTTCTAACTATTATAATTTCTACAAACTGTTATAACTATTATTACTTATACTAGATTATAATAACTATTGTTACTTATACTAGATAGTCCATAAATGTTTGTGAAAAACTACTAAAGGGATGTTTAGCACCTGGAGGGCTGATCTCTTTCAGGCCCATGGCCAAATTTAATTATTGTAAGATAGAGCAACAGGAAATAGGAAACTTAACCACATTAAACTCTTTTATAGAGACTCTTGCTGATAGTCCTAAGATCAATTATGGTGAAGATTTCTAGAAAAGCTTAATTAAGATTTCCTGTGGAGGAGTGGGTGCCACTACACCTAAATTATGGAATTTGGATTTCGCTCAGACCACAGCAGGAAGCCAGTGCAGAAAGAAGCAGGGGCCTGATGAGATTCTAGGTCCCCTTGGCTGCACATGAGAGGATGAGCTGAGTGGGTGAAGGCACTCTCTTCACCTCTGCTGCTGCTTCTGCAGCCGTTTTGCCTGGTCCTGAGAGGTGGGAATTGTGGGCACACCCTCCACATACTGCTTTTCTCTCCAGAACCCACTCTTTGTCCAAAGTCACCTTCCCCTTGCCTGGGAACCCTCCCAGCACCTGCCCCTTCCTCCGCTCTCTCTAGTGTACCTCTCAAATTCAGTCTGTATTAGCCTAGCCTCACCCCAGAAGGGCTCCTCCTCTGCCTGCCCACGGTGAGTCCAACCCAACCCACAGGCCTGCTTTAATGACCTCCTGTTAGTGGAAATGCCTTCAGGATTTCCCTTGCACACTGCTCACTCAAGTCCAGAATCCTAAATGGACACCCCATGTTTGGGCTCAATTCCTATGGTTCCTTCTCTACAACCAGAAGCTGACCAACCAGAGTTTTGGAATGAAGGCTACAGGGTCCCAAGAGACTAAATACTCCCCAACTCCCATCCCGAGGTGCCCGTGGAAGAAGAACAGTGTGAGGAAGAACTCTAATCTGGATGTCCACAGCAGGAAGACAAAGTGACAGAGCGAGTCCTGACATGAGTTTGGGGTTTAAACACAGGAACAGTTGGGGCAAGGAGCAGGAGCTCTGTATAATTAAGCAGTCTTGGTCAAACTGTGGTCTGGTTGATCATTTTCTCAACTCTGGTTCCCTGAGGTGGTTCTGGAGAAGTCTTACCTCTGAAGTGGCCATTCAGTACTCATGGCTGCTCTTGCTTTTGTGTGTGTGTGTGTTGGCCTCAGTTCCCATCCTGGGGTGACTGATCCTGCTTAAGGAGGTCAGTTCCTGCTGGGAGGGCAGACCCATCATAGGTGATCTGCCTGCAAGCTCAGAATTTTGAAAATTATACTAGATTCTCTTATGTTGGTGCCTTTGGTCTTGAAGGAGGACAGGAGAGGTCAAGTGAATATAGGGCTGATCAACCTTACGTTAGCAGCTTTCACACACTCCTTAAGGGGGTAGCATGTCTTCTTGCCCCTCTTTTCTCCTCACTCTTGTCAGTCTCTACATTTTGCACTCCAGCGACCTGAGTGACCTACTTACTCTGCGACGAGCACCTCAGCCTCTCCATCTTCCAACACGGAAGCTCTCGCACCCGTCAGTGCGCTTCCTGGGGTCACCGCTGCTCCTCCCGGCGGGGCTGCTCCTGTGCTTCTCCACACACGCCGGCTCTCTCCCGAGCCAGCTCCCTCCACTGCTTCCCCCGTAGGTCCGCCCTGCACGGTGGACCCTGCAAGCCACCGACACGCCAGGCTGGCCGAGGACACCGGCGCGCCTGGCTGCATGGCTGGTGCTCAGTCAACGCCGGGCCCCGAGCGGGGTGGGCGCGAAGTTAGTTTCCCACTAAGGAGGCGAGCGCGGGAAGGCGCCCGCACCGGTCAGGCTCCGCCGGCGGCCCTGCGGGGCCGTCCCGGGTCCACTCCGCGCCAGGCCGCAGGTGTGGGGCAGCGGCGCCCATTAGGAAGGTTGGCAGGTGCGGGCCCGCAGGGGAGGGAGGCTCGGGACCCGGCTCCTCATGTCGGGAGACCGCACGGCGCGCTCGTCCCTCGGCAAGCTCCTGCTGCGAGAGCGGACGGCAGACTGACCCGCTCCCGATCTCGCCCGCGGCAGGCTGCAGGCCCTCCCGGGGCCGCTGAGCCGCCCGGGTGCCGGCCCTGACGTCGCTTCCGGCAGGGACCGGAAGCGCGGCCTGTGAACTACAGCTCCCAGCAGTCCCCGCGGCACACCCTGGTCGGCGCCGGGGGAGCGGCCGCCATTGTCCGCGGCCGCGGTGAGGCCTTCGCGCAGGCCGTGGGGCTGTCGACGCCGCCGCCGCTGGAGGCCGGGAGAGTGGGCGCGGAGAGGCGGCGCCTGCGGCGGGGGCCTGCGAGGCTCCGGGGCGGGGCTTGCGCCTGCCTCTCCGCGCCGGCTTCGCGCCGTTGCCCTCGGCCCGCGGCTCGGGGGGCGCGATCAGCCCCGCCGCGCAGGGGGCCGCGAGCCAGGTAAGGCGGGCCGCTCGCGGGGCCCGCCCGGGCGGCAGTGGCGGCCCGCTCCCAGGCGCGCCGCGTCCCCGGCGCAGGAGGCGCCGCGGAGGACGTCAGACGTGGGTGGGGACAGCCGGGCCGGGCGTGCGGCGAGCGGCGTCGGGTCGCCGCGGCTGCGAGCGGCCCGCCGCGCTTTGTTCGCGCCCGGGGCCTCCGGACGGTCCGCGCCGCGCGCAGGCTTGGGGCGGGGCAGCCCGGCTCTGCGCGCACCGGCCCCTGGCTCGCCGCGCCGCGCGGGCGGCAGGCTTGGGTCTCGCCGTCCTGCAGGTGCAGTTTTTTGTTTTTGTTTTTTAAACATAAGGTTTAGGAGACACGGGATGCACCGTTTTAAAGTGTGCGGTTCAGTGGTTTTGTTGTATATCCGTAAAGTCGTGCAGCCGCCACCACGGTCTGATCCCAGAACATTTCCAAAGTCCCCGAAGGCTCTCCTGCACGCTTGGAGCCGTCCCCTCCCACTCCCCTTCCGGCTCTAGACCGTACCTGTGTCTGCAGGTAGATTTTACCCCAAGTTTTGTTAGATCATCCGAAAGTGCCATCGAAGTCTACTCCCTTTCTTGGGAATGACAAATTTTACCCTTATCCAGAATTGTACTTTGAGTTCATTCAAGTTGCCCTTCATTTCTCTCCAGAAATTGTCATGTTTTGACATGTGGATTTTTTTTCTTATAGTACTTCCCGGGAGTCTTGTTACTTCTGTGGGTGGAGTCTCTTCTTGGTTCCCCTTGGGACCACTTCTGTCTTTTTCCACTTTTGTCTCTAGGCTGGGAATCAGGTGCTGTTGGGCAGACGATGCTCCGGGACAGACCCCTGGTTGCTCTGTCCTCGGGGATGGCAGCCATCAACCCGTGGGCCTCCTGGGGTGAGTGCTTGAGTGCGAATCCTGTGTTGTCTGGGCCTTCCCTAGACGGAACCTTCTGTATCGCTGGATTAGGGCTGAGGGCTTTTGGCGGATGGGAGAGGGCGTGCTTGTCTTAGCAGAGAATTAGAACTGGTTGTTGGTTAAGGGGAAAAAGTTGTTGGCTTGAAGACCAACTTGTGTGTATTTTACAGTCAGCTTCTGAAAACTGTCACTAGCTCAAAAGATTTTCTGGTGATTTGTGGGGTTTTTTGGAAAATGGTCATACATATAATAGAAATGTCTGCAATACTTGTGTATTTTTACTTTTACTTTTTTTTTTTTTTTTTTAGTACTGGGGATTGAACCCAGAGGTGCTTTATCACTGAGCAAGATCCCTAGTTCTTTTATTTTTTATTTTGAGACAGAGTCTCACTAAGTTGCTGAAGCTGTCCCCTTGAATTTATAATCCTCCTGCCTCAGCCTCTGGAGTTGCTGAGATTACAGGTGTGTGCTATAATTCCCAGCTGCATTGATCTGTAATTTTAAAACCATGTTAAATGATAGTGTGATGTCAGTGATATGTTTTATCTTCAAGTGAGATTTTTATCACTATACATCAAGAAAGTATCCTACTAGTTAACTTTTTTTTAAAAAAATTAGATAACCCTATGTTTTGTCATATACCTCAAGTCATTTAAAAGGCTCAGTTTTTAATTGTCCTGTGGTTACATTGTATCAACAAATTTCCTAATTGTGACCCACTTGTGCCTTTCCCTTAAAAAATCCACATGCCTTTTGGGCTCTGGAACTTTGTCATGCCCATCAGTGAGGCAGTCTCCTTTTCCATTTTGTCACCTTTATTCACTTGGCTTGGTGACATAGTCCTAACCTGATCCTTCTGTGTAGGTGCCCTTATGGACCAGTCCTGGGGAATGGCAGCTGTTGACCCATGGGCCTCCTGGGGTGAGTCGAGAGCCTGTGTTCTCAGCCATGTTGACTGCCACGTGCAGCTTTCCCCTGCGGTGGTCTGCCACAGCTGGGATCAGAGCTGGGGACCTGGAGATTCTTCAGGGCAGGGGATTTGTGGTCCAGATCTGTCACTGTGCAGAGTTGGAGCAAAGAAGAACTGAAGAACTCCTGTGGGGGACGAAGTGATGGCGTTAGTCCCACCACAGGATGGGTGAGAGTTAATGTGCATCCATCCGTTGAGCACTCCAGCCCAGAAAGGCCGTGCACAGACACTACTGCCCCACGCAGCGCGTCAGGGCCTCGGGTGTCGGTGAGGGATTCATGTGTCAGTTGTGCTCCTTTTCCTTTTTTGAGCCCGTTTCCTTCATCTGTAGAATGAAGAAGCAAGTCTGCTCCCTTCCCCGTGAAGGGAGGGGCGCTCACCCCCCAGGAGGAAGGGCTTATGTGGTGGAGCTGTTGGAAGGCTGAGCTGCCTGTGACTGCTTTTTCCTTCCGTAGCTCTGTGTCCTCAGGACCCTGTGTGGCATGTGGAGGGGAGCAACGAGGAGGGCAGGAGGGCTGCTGGGCACCCAGCAGCCCAGGTCCAGGTGAGATGGGCTTCCACTTTTTCCTAAAGGGCAACTATATCTCCAAAGAATGGGTGTCCAGGTTGTCACTGGCCATCCCAATCATTGTGGTCACTCAGTTTATAATAGCAAGAGTTTAGGTAGAAAAGGAATCAGCCAGATGTCGATGCTCTCTGAGTGCAGAGGGGGAGAGTTCAGCCAGTTGTTCAGGACTCAGAGCCCTGCCACCACCCACCTGTCCCAAGTGCTGAGCCACAGTTGTGCCTGGGGATCTGTGCAGGACAAAGGCTGACCCTCTTGGCTGGCAGCTCCTTTTCTCCTCCCACCTATTTCATGTGTTCAGGACCTGATTGAGGCCGATGCTGAGCAGTGTGTTCCTGGATTGCTGTAGGGAATGCAAGGACAGGTGTCAGCCATTACCCTGAGAACCTCCCAGACCCCTTTCCAGGTCATTCACTTGCTCACCCGTCTCACAGGTGGCCTGGGCTACATATGTTTTGTGGGGAGGGCCCTGTGGCGGCCCAGTCCGGCTGATGCCTTGGAGATGGGCATCTGTGTTGAGTGGGCACAGAGCAGCTGCAATTCTCTTGCTGTTGGGGGTGGGGCACCTGAAGATCGGAGCCAGGAGGTGAGGGGATGCATCAGCCAGGTGGGCATTGCTGGAGTAGGGCCTGACCTGCAGCACCTCAGGTGTTTTGGGGCTGGGGGTGCACTGTATTGCTAGTGTCTAGACAAAGACTAACCCCAGTTAGTTTTCAGATTGGAGAGACCAGAAAGAACCCTGCTGGGCTCTGTGTTCTGGCTGAGAGCTAGGACTCTGCCCTGGGAGTGATAGCCTTGGAAGTGTTGGGAGCAGGAGGCACCACGTCCAGATGTGGCTGGAAGGATGCTGCTGACAAGTGTGGAGGGCAGGGGCTGTGGGAAGCAGGGTGGCAGTTCCGTCCTGGGAGTTGGCAGGAGAGCAAGGTCAGAGATGAAGGGAGTCCAAGCAGGGGGCTTCAGGACTAAGGCACAAAGGTGGCTCCCGACAGGACAGTGGATTGTGGATTGTGGGCAGGCGCTGCCCTTCCCCTTCCTCCCCAGTGTCCACCAGAGGCAGGCACTTAAAATTTTTTTCATTACAGCTTTACTGAAATATTCAGATAAACTTTGCTTTTTAAAGTACATTTCATTGGTTTTTTAATATATTCACAGAATTGTACATCCACCACCCCCATTAATCATAGAACATTTTTAACACCCTGAAGAGAAATCCAGTACCCTCTTGTAGTCACTCCTGTTCCCCTGCCCCCAGCCCAGCAGCCACCTGTCTGCTTTCTCTGTGTGGCTCTGCCTGGTGTAGATGCTTCAGGTCTGTGGAATCATGTCTCTGCCTCGTAGGTCGGCTTCTTTCACTTAGTGCGGGATTTCGGGACTTGTCCTTGTGGTAGCATGCATCAGCGTTTTGTTCCTCTTCGTGACCGAGGCACATTTTTAACTGGTTTCAGTTTTTTAAGGTTATCCCATGTCTCTAACTGGGAGATTTTAAATCTATTTTTTCTGATCATCAAACTTACATTACTTTGTTGATTCCCTGTTTTAAAAAGTGAAGAAAATAGATTCATTACTTTATGTAGGTCTTTTATTGATAAATTAAAATAACGAATCAAGTAAATGTGAAGTACTGTGTTATAGTGCTTCTAAAAATAACATCACTTAACTTTATGCCTCTTCCAAAATTTAAAAAATTTATAAAACCTGCATTCTCAAAGCTGGAAGGTGAAGTGAATCGTAGCTGTGTAGGCCCCACCTGGCAGCGCTGCTTCCTGGGAAGCAGAAGGGCCCAGATGGAGTGATGCGGGGGTGCCCTCCTGCGTCTGAGCCTGGCCAGCTGTGGGGTCCACTGCTGTCCTTGTGCGTACAGTCACTTCTAGGTGTGTAGCAATCAGCAGTGAAGCAGCCTAGGCTGAGAGACGGGCCCGAATCAGTCTCCTGGGAACAAGTTAGCTGTAACAGTGCCATGAAGAAGCCTGGCTGAACACTGCTGGACTCTGCCGTTCGTTTATGTCAGAGTTTCTGAGAATTTATTAGCGTTAATGCTGAGAAAATAAAACAAAATTAAAACAACAGTACCCTCTAATGTCTGAAGAGTTGTGATTTCTGAGAACGTGCTTCTGGCCCCCTTCCCACACTCACTTTGGATTTTTCCCTGTGGGAAACTTGGACTTGAATTGTGAGATTTTTTTAATAATCAAGGTCTTCAGGAACACAGATGAGCCTATGTCCTTTTATGGTTCTTTCTAAGTTAAATATTTATTGAAATAAAGCATCTACCTGGTGAGAACATCAAATGCTGTCATCCCTCGTCATCTGCAGTCCATTTTTGGAAACAAGCTACTGATGAAGTGTCAGCTAGCAGGAGCCCGATCCTGTTATTTCCAGGAGTAGGGGACAACAACAGCAGCAGCAATAATGTCTGTCTAAAATGCCAGCCAACCTCCCCTGCATGGAAATGCTCTTAAACCCTCTGCAGCGATTCGCCAGGAACTTCTGCATGACACACAGGCATATAAAACCCAGTAGTACTCTTACCCGCCCTTGGTCCTCCAGGATGTGCAGTCTAGTTAGGTTTTTCTTCTCTGCAAAGAGCTTACATTAAGATGTTAGTAACAAGCGCTGGGGCTTTAGCTCAGTGGTAGAGTATTTGCCTAGCATGTGAGAGGCCCCGAGTTCAGTCCCCAGTACTGGGGGAAGGAAGATACACCAAGGAAACAGTTGCCAGTAGCCCAAGGTTCCCTGAAGGAGGGCCATGCTCAGCACCTTGGCCTCAGACCCTCGGGTGGTGTGTAATCAGATGCTGGGAAGTGCCTGGATAAGTGCATGCGTGTGCACAGTGATGTGCAAAGACCTCCTGGGTTTGGGCGGACATCTTTGCAGCCATTTTGGGAAAGAGGGTCCAGCTTGCAAGGGCTCCCTTGGAGCTGAAGGCCCCCTTCCCCTCGCCCCAGAGCAGCAGGGAATAGTGTGGGTCCTGCGTCTCCGCACTGGGGGAGGACTCCTCGGCTCCTGGGCTCTGCATTTCATGTGCAGTTCTGGAAGGGTTCACTGTCCTCTGACGATGCCTGAGGTGAGGCCACTAGCGTGAAGGAGTATTCATTCAGCTGGCAGGTCCTTCCTGCTTTTAGTCCTCGGGCCTCTCAGATAATGTCTCCTTTTTTAAATTTTGGAAATTTTTATTTTAAGTATTTTGACAGATTGTTAAGTTAAAGAAAAATACAAAAGGGAGCTGAGCAGACAGTCCCGCCCCTCTGAGCAGTGCTATGTGGCCGTGGGTGCTGGGCTCCCTACGTCTCCTCGGCGGTTCTCATCCTCCACCAGCGCCGCTGGTCGTGGACCTGGTGTGTCCGCATATAATGAGCTCTCACTTTCATCCGTAAGCTATGTGGACAACAGACACAACCTGGTCTTTCTCAAGTTTCTTCCCTGTACCGGTTGCTGCTTTGAAGCTTCCTTTGTGGAATTTGAGGTTGCCTGTGTTGATCCGGTGGATCGCGCCAGGGCACCACCAGCAAGCGCACTCTGCCACCTGTCTCATGGATGGCGTGACGCCTGCCTCTGTCACTGGTGCTCTAGCCACTGTGGGCCGTTGGGGCTGCCCTGGGTGTGTGGAAGCGCTCACCTAGAACGCTGTGCTGCTGTGCGGGGCTGGAGCCTCTGCAGCCCCCGACGCTGGGAGGGTAACCCATTTCCCTGCACCTTTGCCAGGCCCTTGCTTTTCCGTGACTGCATGACCAGAAAGCCATGCTGTGTTACTTTAATGGATCACTAGCGAGAGAATATCTTCTGATATCTTTGTTGGCCTTTTGCATTTTCTGTTTTGCTCCCATCCCTGGATTTCTGAGGCTGGCGTGCTGATGTGTAGGTACTCCCATGCATTCAGGGCCCTCGCGCTTTGCCACGTATGAACTATTTTCCAGTCTGTAGCTTGTCTTAACTTGTAGTATCAGGTGTTTTTTGGAACATTTTTGTCAAACGTATAGCCTTGTTTTTGGCTATTTGTGTGTATGCGTCTTATTTTAGGAGGACTATATTTTAAAAGATTAGTCTCTCCCCTGTTCTCTCTGCTGAACGGTGAGCGTCCTGAGCAAACTGCTGTCTCATCTCCCCTTCATTCCACGGCCTTCCCCAGGGAGGGTAGGAGGCTGGGCAGTCACTGCCACCACCACGGAGCTCTTCCTGGGGCTGCTGAGTGCCTGTTCTCCATCTTCCGGGACTCCTTTCCTGTCCCAGAGAGCTCTGTAGTGTTCGGCCTTGTTTCCCCTGCAGGCTTCTGGGCTGAGAGGCTGAGAATGGGACCCACACTTCACTGGCAGTCGGGTGCCGCCGCCTGGCTGCTGTCCTCTTGGCCGCTGAGCTTTCTGCTGCCCGGTGTCCTCTGTCTGTATTTAGCGGGAAGGGCTGTGAGGCAGTGCGTGTGGGCTGCGGCAGAACAGATCCCGCCCTCCTGACGCCCCTCTGGAGCGCTGGGGCTCAGTGGGCCAGGATCTGCAGGTCAGCTCTGTGTCCTGTCTCGGCTTGGCCATGGCCCTCCCCCTCCCAGGCCAGACTTCAGGGGCCTCAGCTCCTGCGTCACACACTTGGGTCCAGAAGGCTTGCGGGGACTTTGCCCAGGTGCGAGTGCTGGTTGCGTGGCCGCAGGGTGGGGACGGGAGGGCCGCCCCCAGTCTGTCTGGCCACGTCTGTTCCTGCTTCTCTGTATTTTAAGCCGGTGCCCAGAGCACCTCTGCTCCTGCCGCAGCCCTCCGCCCCGTTCAGTGATCAGCGTCTCTGACAGCGTGGACTCCTGGTGCTACTGACCCATTCTCTTCACTGGCTCGGGCATTTCTTTTAGTTTCGTTTTTAAAAAAATTACACACACACACAAATACGCACATTTTCTTCAGAGTGCTCTACCACTGAGCTACACTCTAGCTTTTTTAATTTTTAATTTTGAGATATGTCTTGCTAGGTTGCCAGGTGTGAACTTGCTTGAACGCACCATCCTGCCTCAGCCTCCCGGGTAGCAGGAATGATAGGCGTGCAGCACCACACCTGGCGTTTTCAGGCGACGGTGGTCTGTTGTGACAGACCTCCGCAGACTTAATGGCTCAGAGGAACACGAGTCCTCTTGCTGTGCTTGCAGGTCTAGAGTCTGTTCCGGCTGGGCCCTGAGGGAATATGCTCTCTCGCCTGTCAGGTTTCCAGGGCCCCCTTGGCGTGTGCCCCTTTGTCTCCAGCACAGTGCTGTGACCTTTGCCTCTCTTTGTGGTGTGGTGGACCCTTGTGCCTGCCTCCCTCCCAGGAGGACCTGATTGGTTACGTTGGACCCACCTGGACACTCCGAGATGAGCTGCCCATTTCGTCCCTTTCATCATGGTGTGGTTAAGACAGGGCTGTCCTCTGGCCTCCCCAGCCTTCCACGGCCCTGTTCATTAGCTTCAGCACCTGTCAGCTTTGAGCTTCTGCCTTTTCATTTGTTCCAACAACCTTCTTGTTAAAATGCGTATTTTAAAGCAAATCCCAGAATCACGCATTGCACCTGTAAGCACGCCTGTGTCTATGAGAGAGGCACCTTTCAGGCTATAGCCACAGTGCCTTCGTCATCCAGCAGTTTAACAGGATTCCCTGATGTCGCCCAGTACCCAGTGTGCTTTCATTCTCCTCACTTGTCCCCAAACATGTCTTTTTTTTTTGGATACTGGGGATTGAACTCAGGGGTGCTTCACTACTGAGCCACACCCCGTCTTTTATTTTCCATTTTGAGATAGTCGCTTAGAATGCAGAGTTGCAGAGACCGAGTTTGGACTTGTGGTCCTCCTGTCTCAGCCCTCTGAGGTGCTGGGATTACAGATGTGCACCTCCGTGCCCTGCCTGCCCAAAGTATCTTCCTGCAGTTGGTTTGTTCCTGTCAGGATCCACAGAAAACCACACCATGCTTGTGCTTCGTATGCTGCAGAAACTGATGCCTTGGCTGGTTTCCTGGGTTTTGCCTTTGTGACATCATCGGGTGAGTTCTGCTGCCCGTGTCCTGTGCATGGCAGTTAGACTGGAGACCTGTGCAGACCCATTTGGTGCTTTTGGCAGTGCTGGTGTGGCTCTGACCCTTCCTGTGTTGTTGCATCCGAGGCCACACAGGGCCTGGTTGCCTGGCTTTCAGGTGGAGGATGGGTTAGCAGCTGGTGATATGCACTGAGTCCACCCCATCTTAGAGCTCCCGGTCTGCCTTTCTGCTTGGCCCAGCTGGTGGTGGTGGTGCTGGTGGCCAGCATCTGCTTTATTTTATCTATTTTTTTAAAACACTTTTTAGTTGTTGATGAACACAATACCTTTATTCTATTTATTTATTTGATGTGGTGCTGAGGATCGAACCCAGTGCCTCACGTGGGAGGCGAGCGCTCTGCCGCTGAGGCCCAGCCCAGCCCCCGTCTGCTTTGTCAGGGTTGCAAGGCCCTCTCCCGGGACTGCATTCCTCGTGGGTCTGTTGGGTGTGATTCTTCATGCTTTTTCTAAAAAACAAATAGGTGTTTCCTCTGGGTCTGGGGAGGGGAGTAGGGGAATCTGGGGCAGCCTGCCGCTCAGCCTGGCGAAGCCTGGTAGCTGTGGCGGCCAGGGAGTGGGGTGCGCGGCCTCCCGCTTACCCACGGGTGTGGACGCTGCAGTGCTCCGACTGTGAGCGTAGGCCGTGTGCGCTTCTCTGGCCTGTTTGCGTTTAGGTAGAATCCCCGAAAGCGCAGACAAGGATGGCTGTCAAGCAGACGGGTCCGGGCAGGGCTGCGAGGAGAAAGCCAGGAAGTTAGCACCGAGTCCACAGTCAGGAGTGGTTCACCGGGGTGTGGTCAGCACCATGATGCTGCGGGGCTGGGAGCTGAAGCCAGGCATTCCCCCAGGGCCTAGCAGTCACCAGGCGTCGGGGGTCTTGGTGAGAGCTTCTGAGAGGAGGCTGCCTGCACCTGGAACATGTTTGCTACCCCCAGAGGCTTGGTACAGGTGGGAAAAGGGCTGCAACAGGCTGCCGTGGGGTGTTGGCAGGCCTCCAGGAACTGCAGCAGGGTCAGTTCAAGCCCATCTAGTATGAGAGTGGAGGTGCAGTTCTGGTGCAGACTGAGGGTTGGTCACACTGAGGTCGGAGGTGGCAGGCTGTGTCTAAGCTGTGCCTGGCAAGGACAGGAGAGCGGAGGGTGCTGTGCGGGGCAGGTATCTGTCTTGGGCCGATGGCCCTGATGACAGGGCTCTGACCGTTTTCAGGACCACGTGTGTGGGTGGGTCATGAGACCGAGTGAGCAGGAGCTGTGGGGACACACCACCCACGTACTTCCCCACAAGGGGAGTTGTCCCCAGGCCACCCCGGGGATGCCCGATACCTGAGGTGTCTCTTCGAGGCACTGCCAGGGATGTCTACACTGTGAAAGTCAGACTTCATCTAACTCCTCTGGTTTCCTGTTCTGTTATTCCTAAAAATGTCAACATGGGTTTTATTTAAGTCACATATTTTGATGGCTGCTGTAACTGATTACCCTTGGCCCAGGCTGCTCTGGGCCATCCTGCTCACCCTTAGCTCCAGCCCTTGAGAGGGACTGAGAGGGTCTGGAGATAGATCTGGAGGGCCTGGGAATGGATAGCGAGGGTCTGGTTTGGAAGCTTCCCCATGGTGGCCAGGAAGACAGATGTGAGCATTCAGGTCACCTACCAGGGTCTAGATTCCCACATGGGAGCACAGAATTGCCCCAGGTTTCTGGCCTGCTGTTGATGCCCTTGGCCTGTCTCTAGCCTTCTGGTTCCTCTCTGGTCCAGACCTTATTGCTTGCCTTGGCAGGGAGAGGACACCGCCCAGGTGGGCTCCTGTCCACACCAGCTGATGTGCCTGGGGTTGGGCAAGTGTCCTAGGAGACACCTGCTCCTCTTTGCTGTGGTTATCAGAGGCCTCACACGTCCAGTTCCCCAGTGTGGGCCCTCAGTGAGACCCAGCCCACATTGGCCAAACTCGAGTATCTCCAGGGGGTCCTTCACATCCAGTCTCCTCCTGGCTGGCAGTCTTGTTCTGTCCCTGGAAACATTGGAGGGGTGACCTGTGGTTGAGAAACACATTCTCTTTAGGAACCAGTGACCTTCAAGGATGTGGCTGTGGACTTCACCCAGGAGGAGTGGGGACGGCTGGATCTTGTGCAGAGGACTCTGTACCGCGACGTGATGCTGGAGACCTACGGGCACCTGCTCTCTGTGGGTAAGGTGACACCATGGAAGGGCAGTGCCCTGGGGGGGGTCAGTTCTCAGAGGGGCTGAGATGGTCTTGAGCCCCAGTACTCATGAGGTGGGAGGAGCTGTGCTTCCTCAGCCCCAGTGGGACATGGCATGAGGACTGGTCAGGCATCTGTCTTGAGTGGGGCTTTGTGGGGGAGTACACAGGGTCTGTCTCAAGTCGGGCCTTGGGGAAGGACTGGGCAGGGTTCATATTTGCTGTCCCCTGCTTGGTATACAGTCCCCCTTTCCTTCCATGTACAGGGAATCAGATTGCCAAGCCCGAGGTCATCTCCCTGTTGGAACAAGGAGAAGAGCCATGGTCAGTGGAGCAGACACGTCCTGAGAGCACTTGTCCAGGTGAGGGCAGGCCCTGTGTGAGCAGGAGACCTTCCTCAGACCTCTCCCTTGAGCAGGGGGCTGAGGCCAGGGTCCCCTGCTCCAGGACCATGGAGAATCCCTCTGAGGGGCCCCTGCCCGGCCCGCTGACCACTCTGCAGTGTTGGCTCAGACAGACGCCCACCCGCCTGTCGGGACAGCGTGGGGTGCTGGGTTTCCAGCCCCTGGCGCCTCGCGGTGGTGCTCACTCTCTCTTCTGTCCTTTCTCTGAGGTGACTGTTCTTTCATTGACCTACTATAAACTTTTTTTTTCCTGTTTTTCCCAAATTGTAGCTTGTGGCCACAAACTTTTCTTTAAAAAAAAAAAAAAAGCCAAGAAAATAATCTTTATGTAGGTAATGTATTAACGTCTCCAACGAAGCTGCTAAAATGTAAATCTGAAGACCTCCCGAGTGCTCCCTGTCTGCCTCAGGTTGCTCCTACCCACAGTGCAGGAGCCCAGATGCCCACCCGCGGGCAGCGGCTTCTCTGTTCCTGCAGGTTTCCCAGTCACTTCCCTGCTTGTTCTGGGCACTGAGGTCAACAGCTCAGTCTGTGCACCTCCTCTGGTGGGTACCAGTTGACTCTGACATACCTGAGGCCTTGCTGCTGCGTGGCTCGTCCTGCTGTTGTGCTGTCCCCACAAGTCACGTCCCTGTTCACGCTGTCTAGCATAGACTTTATAACTGCTGCTCTGCGGTACTGCCTTTTGAATCAAGTAGAAAACCGGACTTACCGGCCCGTGGCGCATGCGCGCACCCTTGCACCTGTGGTTGCTTCGTTGGGGTCTTCATTTGGAGTCCTGCCTGTGCTCTTTCCTTTCTGCGTCAGGGGCTGCCTTTAGCATTTCTTCTGGGGAGGGTTTGGAAGCTTCTCAGGTTTGCTTGTCTGGGAATCTCTTTGACTTCTTCATTGTTCAAGGGTAAGTTTACTGGATGCAAAGTTCTTGGTGAACAGGTTTTCCCATTTGCTCCCATGGTTCTGATGAGAAGCTGGGAGGTAGCGCTCTCATTGAGGCTCCCCTGTGTGGGAGCTGCTGGTCTCCTGCTGCCTCAGGTTCTCTCTGACAGTTCTCTCTTTTGACAGTTTTACTAATGATGTGTGTGTGCGGCCTTCTTGGTTGGGGCCTCTGAGAGCTTCTGTGGGCATCTCACTCCTGAGCTCGTCCTCATCGTGGCCGTGGCTGCGAGTTGCTGGACCCAGCTGCGTGCCGTTGCCCCGACAGGTGCAGGTGAAGGCTTGGCCATCTCCTGCGAGGCTTTCTGCATGCTGCGCATTCCCTGTTGGGTAGGACGGAGGCGAGCCTTTCTAGTGCGGTCTTCCAGAGACCAGCAGGCAGGACCACTCGTGACTAATGTTTGGGAACGAGTGTCAGGAAAAGCTCCCGCTCTGTTCTTCTTGCCCAGTATTGGACACGTGGACTGTTATTGTTCAGGGCCAGGGCTGAGCTGGGGAGCCCCTGATAGGACTAGGATACATTACTAAAGAGCCACAAAGCTCACTGTCCTTATTGATACTGCTGTTTTTCTTTTTTCTTTTTAAATGGAATGTTTAATGCATTGGTAGGAATGGAAGGAATGCAACATCATTATCATTTTATAACACATTAGACGTTTATTAAAAGATGTTTAATTTTTTAAAAGGAGTTTCCCCTTCATCCTTCTTTTCCATCTTCCTCAGAGCAATAGACAGTAGTCACTTACTCTCACAGATAAGCTGCTCCATTGAGTTGGACAGTAATTTCATCTTTATGTTTCCCATCATTGTCGTCAGTGCTATTTCACAGTAAAACTTACTCCCTTCAAATTAAAAGGACCAGTAGAATCGGAGCAAAGAGCAGTGAGATTCACGTGGGTGAGTGAATGCTGGAGGCCCAAGGACTCTAAGCAATGAGTACTTTACTGGCACAAACCTATTTATTCATATTGTTAAAACAGCAATGATAGAAACAAAAGCTACTACGATGAAAATGGAACTCGGCAATGAGGTCGTTAAATATAACTAAGTACACTTTAAATATAAATACTATGTAATTTCTGGTAAGTATCACATAAATAAACTCTCTATCCAAAATTCTAATTTCAGAGAAAAAGGTCAGAGACAGTTACAAAGAAGGTGCGTCGTGTTATCAGGTCCATTTTAAAAACAATTGAGATCTGTTTTATTTATTGATTTATTTTTATGTGGCGCTGAGGATCGAACCCAGTGACTCACGCCTGCGAGGCAAGCGCTGCACCACTGAGCCCCAGCCCGGCCCCTAGTCGTTCTTTTTATCACAGACTCCTGTTGGTCCTTCGGTCGGTGATCCCTTTCTGCCCGCACCCTTACAGTCTGCTTTGCCTTTGTTTTTATCGCTGGATTCTTGTACAGCTTTTCCAGGCCATATGCGACTAACAGAAGGGGAGGTCACACGGTGTGTGCACGGCGCCAGGAGTTCTTTGTAGATCAACGGAAGAACAGGATGCCATACAAGGAATGCACTCCACTGTCCCGGGCTCAAGCTCCTACACGTGAGGCCCGGCGAAGTGCATCGGGGCGCAGGCCGCAAGGCGCTGGGCAGGCGAGCCGCGCACGGGCCAGAGGCTCCTGAGCCCCCCAGGAGCAGCCTGTGGAGCGGCACCAAAGGCCGCGGAGCGCACAGTGGAGCCCCCCAGCCCCGCCCCCACCAGGCGCGCCCACGCCTGGCTCGTGCGCGACGAGGTCGCCAAGGCAGAGTCTGCTGTTTTTCTTGTTACGCTCCCTGGTTGATCTAAGGCTTTGGTTCATTTATAGAATTCTGAAAAAAAACTGACTTTGACCCTTTCCAGCGGGATAGGTTGTCGACGTCCCTACTCCGTCATGTTTATTGGCCGCCTGTGCTTCTGGCTTGTCTCTGCAGCAAGCTCAGTGGGCCACTGGCTCTTTAGAGTTGGACAGGAATGGTTCCTTTGGTCTTCGGTTTGGTCAGCTACCATCTTAAGTTTCTCTGGAGTGATTTGAGGACTATGTGAAGGTGTACTCAGCTCTCAGAGCTAAGTGTGCCAGCTCTTGAGCAGAGTAGAGCCTCTGTTATGTGGGACTCGGGCGGGAAAGAGAAAGTGGTGCATGTGAAGTGAGAAGAGAAGCCTGCAGAAAGAGAGCAGAGTCCTGTCCTGCTGGGTACTTGTGGGAAGCCAAAGGTGTCCACACCCTGTCCCCAGAGTGTGCAAACAGGGCACCTTGTCTGGCAGAAGGGGCTTTTCAGATGTGCATAAATTAAGGATATTGAGATGAGATTATCCTGACTCCTTTGGGTAGATTCAAAATGTAATCATGAGGGTCCTCAACAAAAGTGAGGCAGGAGGGTCAGAGACACAGGGGAGATGGGACCGTGGTGGAAGTGGGCGTGCTGTGCTTTGAAGATGGGGAGCAAGCTGCAGAGGGCAGCCAGCTTCTCGAGGCTGGAGGGGGCAAGGGCAGAGCCTCCCCAGAGCTGGTGGAGAGGCCATATGTGCTGGTGGCAGGCTTCCAGAACTGTACTGTAATGAACTTATGTTATCGTAAGCCAGTGAACGTGTGGGCATTGGTTACAATAGCAGACTCCATCTGTTGTTGGAGGGCCGCTGCCTCAGCAGTGATGAGATCTTGCTGATCAGACAGGGAGGGGGTTGGCAGCATTCTGCTGGGTTCACTCTCAGCCAGTCATCAGGAAAGTCCATGTAGGGGGGCAGAGCCAGAATTTGAATGCAGGTGGCCAGACTGTGGCTCCCTTGGCCATTGTGTCACACACCTGTCTTTCTAGACTGTCTCTGATCATTGCTCTGAGAATGGTTCTCAGGAACTCTGACCTTAGTGGGTGTCTTTAAACCACACAGCGTTGCTGTTTGAGCTGATGACTCTCAGGCCCTCAGCTGGACTCCTTGGAACAGGACATAATGTGAAAGTGTTTTATCAAAAAAAAGCTCCTGTCTTGCTGCTGGTGCTTTCTCTCACCCCACCCACCTTCCTTTCTTGGGGCAGGTGTCAAGATGGGAATTATGAAGGCATTCTAATAGAAGGAGTTAGGACACTCTGCAGTGATCTGAACATTATTTTCTAAGCCCGCATGCTCCTCCATTGTCAAGCCATTCCTTTTGTTTTTCATACCTTAAGAGCATTCATCATGTCCTTTTGTCAGGAGTCCCAAGGCCACCCCAGGTTCATTGACTCTGTAGGAGGACACACGCACACAGGGGGTCACTGTCTTGGAGCTGGGCCTTGCTATAGTGAAGGCATACAAAGCAAAAGGCAAGGTGTGCAGGGAAGGTGTTCCTTCCTAACCCAGAGGAAGCCTGGCTTAGGCTTCCACCCGGTCTTCAGTGGAGGTACACACAGCACACAGCATGCTGACACCTGAGCCTGGGAGGTAGGGTGTTTGGGTGTTGCTCATTTGGGCACAGTGCTGGTGTGCCTTACTGTGACCCCTGAACTCCAGCCCCCAGAAGGAAAGCAGATGTTCACCAGGAATGGTAGGGCTTGCACAGAAGCCTGGAGGAGCAGGTGGGGAGAGCTGCTCACCAGGAACGGCAGGGCTTGCACAGAAGTCTGGAGGAGCAGGCACAGTGTGCTTCAAGGTCTGGAGCATGTTGAAGTCTCTTACTGGTTAGAAGAATTCAAGACCTCAATTCCCAGGAGTGGGCCGAGGACCATCCTGAAGCAGGCCGTCTTGGTAATGTGCAGCGTTGAGCACACAGGCTGGCAGTTTGCTCATTCCTGCACACCCTTATTCTGGTTCTGCTTTTCATGGGAAAGTGCTCTTCAGTAGTATAATTTGTGTTCTGGTTAACAATGTTCTCGTCACTATTCTCTGCTGTGATGTTTCTCTGGCTTCCAGAGAACACATTCACTCTTGCCTTCCAATAGCAGGGACAACAAAACACAACACCTGTCCAGCATGAGGTCTTTCTCTGTGCCCTCACAACTCTTTTCTGTCTCTTTTAGAGTGGATGAGAGATCGTGAAAGCAGTGCATTGATCCCGACACAGAGTACTTTCAATGAAGAACAATCTCATGGCATGAAGTTGAAAAGATACATATGGGATGATCCTTGGTTCTCTAGATTCGGAGTTTGGGGATGTAAAGACCAGTTAGAAATGTGCCACACAAACCAGAGCACAGCTATGAGGCAAATGGTCTTCATGCAAAAACAAGTCCTGTCTCAGAGAGGTTCTGAGTTCTGTGAACTTGGGGCAGAGTATAGCCAGAGTGTGGACTTTGTTCCACGTCAGAGGATTTCTCAATTAGACCATTTCTATAAGCCTCGTTTGCATGCTGAAAATTGGAGGTGTAACTCAGCCATAATGTATGCAGATAAGATTACCTGTGAAAACAGTGATTATGACAAAGCCCTCTACCAGTCCCTCCACCCTGTTCACCCTATAAAAATGCAAACTGGGGATAATCTTTTCAAATGTACTGATGCTGTTAAATCTTTCAATCATATAATACATTTTGGTGATCATAAAGGAATGCACACAGGAGAAAAACTATATGAATATAAGGAGTGCCATCAAATCTTTAACCAGAGCCCGTCATTTAATGAACATCCACAACTCCATATTGGAGAAAACCAGTATGATTACAAAGAATTTGAGAATATTTTTTACTTCTCATCCTTTATGGAACATCAGAAACTTGGTGCTGTGGAGAAAGCATATAAATACAATGAGTGGGAGAAAGTCTTTGGGTATGACTCGTTCCTCACTCAACACACAAGCTCTTGCACTGCAGAGAAGCCCTACGAGTACAATGAGTGCGGCACATCCTTCATCTGGAGCTCTTACCTGATTCAGCACAAGAAGAGCCATGCTGGGGAGAAGCCCTATGGATGTGACAAGTGTGGAAAAGCTTTTAGGAATCGTTCTGCCCTCACTAAACATGAGCGGACTCACACTGGAATAAAGCCCTACGAGTGCAACAAGTGTGGGAAAGCCTTCAGCTGGAACTCCCATCTTGTTGTGCACAAGAGAATCCACACAGGAGAAAAACCTTATGTATGTAACGAGTGTGGGAAGTCTTTCAACTGGAACTCCCATCTTATTGGACATCAGAGGACTCATACTGGAGAGAAGCCTTTTGAGTGTACAGAGTGTGGGAAATCTTTCAGCTGGAGCTCCCACCTCATTGCCCACATGAGAATGCATACTGGAGAGAAGCCCTTTAAATGTGATGAGTGTGAGAAGGCTTTTAGGGATTATTCAGCCCTCAGTAAACATGAACGAACTCACTCTGGAGCAAAACCATATAAATGCACCGAGTGTGGAAAATCCTTCAGCTGGAGCTCCCATCTCATTGCGCATCAGAGAACTCACACGGGGGAGAAACCCTATAACTGCCAGGAATGTGGCAAAGCATTCAGAGAACGCTCAGCCCTCACTAAGCATGAAATCATTCATTCTGGAATTAAGCCCTATGAATGTAACAAATGTGGAAAATCCTGTAGCCAAATGGCACACCTTGTTAGGCATCAAAGGACTCACACCGGAGAAAAACCCTATGAGTGCAATAAATGTGGAAAGTCCTTCAGTCAGAGCTGTCACCTGGTTGCTCATCGGAGAATTCACACTGGTGAAAAACCCTATAAATGTAATCAGTGTGACAGGTCCTTTAACTGTAGCTCTCACCTTATTGCACACAGGAGAACTCACACTGGAGAGAAGCCATACAGATGCAACGAATGTGGAAAAGCATTCAATGAAAGCTCTTCCCTTATTGTGCACCTGAGAAACCACACTGGAGAGAAGCCCTACAAGTGTAACCACTGTGAGAAAGCTTTCTGTAAGAATTCCTCTCTTATCATCCATCAGAGAATGCACAGCGGAGAGAAGCGCTTCATATGCAGCCAGTGTGGAAGAGCCTTCAGTGGCCACTCGGCCCTGCTTCAGCACCAGAGGAGCCACAGTGAGGAGAAACGGTCCTTGAACTGACCAGAGAGTTTTTGTTTCTTGTACATTTGATAACCCACTGGAGAAAACCCTATAAATATAATCAAGAGGGAAAGCTTCTCATTAAGAATTCAACAAGACTTCCGCCTTTATTATTCAGTAGGGACTATCTTAGAAGAAACAGTATGAATGAAAAAAAATAGGGAAGGGGTGTCAGCAGTCATCAGCCCCTTCAGCATCAGATCATCACAGAGAAGAAAGTTCTGGACTCCGCACATGGCCCACCAGGAACCTGTACATAAGGATGTGATGGGGAGTGAGGCATCTTTAGCAAATGCTCTTGCCTCTTTTGATCAGTGTGCTTTGTCAAGGGAGGCCTCATGCCGAGAATTGTGTTTTGACTGGAATGTACTTCTCATTGAGCTGAAATATTGGATGGAAATCTTTAAGACAGCATTTTAGGCATAATTACAGAAATGCAGATAGATTTTGCTTCTATACGGGGAGGGTTTAGGTGCCCTTTAAGGGGTAGAATATGGGCTATTAATCTGAATTTAAGAAAAGAAATAGTATAGTTTTGAGTGGGGTGTTTGCTGTTGGTCAAGATGAACTCCTTAGATGAGTGAGTGAGATCACTGGGGGCAGAAAGGTTCTGCTGGAAGGGCCAGACTGGTGGGGGTTGAAGGTGATACCACCTGGTGGGCCAGGGTCCACAGTGCCTGTCGCTGCTAATGACTCCCTCCTTGGGTGGTAGTTTGCAATTTGTTTTAGGCAATCACTACAAATTATAACTTTGGACATGGCTTCAATACACATAACACAGAGGAATTAAAAGGACATAGAATTGTGTGTGCATATCTACTATAACAGATCTAAAAAATGTGTATCCAGATGAGGACCTGCGAGACCCATAGAGAAATTAACCCAGTTAATTTAAATGTTTTTGTTTTGTTCTTCAAATATATATAGCACTTATGTGCTGTTTTGTTTTAAATGTTTTCAAATATTAACTTGTTTAATCCCATTAATCAGGTACTACTATTACCACAGTTTACAAATGGGGAACTGAGGCAGAAATGTTGGGGAACCCAGCTGAGGACCACAGGAGTGGAGCTGAGGTTGGCTTCAGAGTCCGTGTCCCTAACCACTGTGCTCTGCTGTCTCTCTGGTGATATTTTACCCTCATGTCCCCCCTTTTGTTCAGTGTTTCTATAGTAGAGATTTGATAATTAAAATTTAAGAAAATCCTAAGCAAAAAAAAAAAAAAAAAAAAAATGAAGCCACGGTCTCTTTTGTCCTGAAGCATTGCTGTTAAACAGTTGAGCTCAGATCACTTTGGATTAGGAAGAAATAGTGCTGCGTCTTCTGGGACCTGGGTTGCCTAGAATGTCACCCTGGCAGCTCTGAGGAAGATGGGCAGCAGGCCTGGGGCACTCCCTGGAGGATGGTCTCCTCATGACACAGATGTGCCCACACTGGACTGTGCACATCAGAGCATCTCCAGGGTCTCAGTGTTCAGCATATTCTTTTAATTTTTAGGTAAAAAGAACGCTTGACTGAGGGAGGTCAGGAAGGAAGGGAAATCTCACCAGTCTACCCAGAGTGAGGGGAAGGGGCAGGAGGGATCCAAGGACTTGGGCCAAGGACCCTTCCTGGGTAGGCTTCAAAGCTACACAAGGTCCATCTCATCCTGGGGCGTCATGACTCCCAGGATGTCCTGGACATGGCAACACTTCGTGGAGGGCTGTGTTCACTGTCTGACCATAGGTGTGAATGCAGCATCCCCTCACATGCAGGGCCTGGTGCACTCTGGCCACTCAAGAGTGTTGCAGGAGTCACAAAGTGGACGGGTTTCTCCTGTGGCTTGAAGAGACCCTGGGAGAGGTGGAGGCAGCAGATCTCTGTAGGGGAGCACCTTGTGCTCAGAGTCATCCTGCCAGGATGATGAGATTGGACCAGATGCTCTGGGCTCCCAGGGTCTTTGGGTCACCACAGTATCCACAGTTTCCCTGGCAACTTATCTTAGGACCTTATCACCAACCTTATTTATTGCCTACACAAGTGTTTCTGAAAGGACCTCCTGTGGCTCAGCCCAGTCAGGAGTCAAATGAAGTCCCTGGTTGCAGCATCCTGGCAGGTCCTCCCTCTCACAGCTGCACACGGCCTGGAGCACACTACCATTAGTGCACTGTGTGTTCAGGACTCCCAGGACCCCTCTGTTACTGAGTCTGACCTGCATGTGACTTGGTCATGTCCCTTTGACAACCTCTTCCACTCCTCTGCTCTGAAGCCCAGTGGGCCCAGCCCCATCCAGCTGTCACTTCCCCTCCACCTTCATGCTGTGAGTCTCCCTGGGCACACTTCTTTCCATGGTGGCTTCTTGCTTTTCCCCTTGTCATCCGCTGCGTCCAGACTGGTTTCCATCCCATCTAAATCTCAGCTGTGGTCCTCACTGACCAGGCGCTCACTTGCATCTCCAAGGTTCTACCTTCTGCCCTGCTGTGTCGGTACTGTCCCCACTACAGTGCTCTTGACCCTCATGTCCATACTCATCTTCATGTCCTGACCTCCTCTTCCCTGAAGGCTTGGTCCCCTGCCCTCTTCAGCCAGGCACCCTGAGGCTGTCAGAGGCACGTCTCTCCTGAGGCAGCTCCAGCAGCCCCTTGATTGGAGCTCCCCTCTCAGCTGGCAGGTGCATTGCTTCCTGCTTCCCTGAGCATATTGCTTTAATCTGCTTTTTTTGCTGCTGTGACTAAAAGACCAGACAAGAACAAATTTAGAGGAGGAAAAGTTTATTTGGGGGCTCTCGGTTTTAGAGTTCTCAGTCCACAGACAGCAGGCTCCCTTCCTCAGGGCTCGAGGTGAGGGGTGACATCGTGGTGGAGGAGTGTGTCAGAGGGAAGCAGTTCATATGATGATCAGCAAGCAGAGAAACTCCCCTCTCCAGATACAAACATCTACCCCAAGGGCACAACCCCATGCCCACCTCTTCCTGCCACACCTTCCCCATCTCCAGTTACCAATCAGTCCCTGTCAGGGGATTCACTCACTGATTGGTTTAGACTCTCACAACCCCATCAATTCTCTAAACTTTGGTTGTCTCACACATGAGCTTTTTTAAAAAAAAATTATTTTTATTTTTTAAAATGCATTTCAGCTCATAGTACACATATGGTGCACAATTTTCCATTTCTCTGGTTGTAAATCAGATAGATTCACACCATTTGTGTCTTCATACATGTACCTAGGGTAGTGATGTACATCTCATTCCACCGTCTTTGCTACCCTATGTCCCCTCCCTTCCCCTACCTCCCCGTCGCCCTATCCAAAGTTCCTTCATTTCTCCCATGCTCCCCATCCCCACCCTGATTATATATCAGTATCCACTAATCAGAGAAAACATTTGGCCTTTGGTTTTTTGGGATTGGCTTACTTCACTTAGCATGATGTTCTCCAACTCCATCCATTTACCTGCAAATGCCATGATTTTATTCTCTTTTAATGCTGAGTAATATTCCATTGTGTATACATACCACAGTTTCTTTATCCATTCATCTATTGATGGGCATCTTTGCTGGTTCCACAGTTTAGCTATTGTGAATTGAGCTTCTATACACATTGAAGTGGCTGCATCACTGTAGTATGCTGTTTTTAAGTCCTGTGGGTATAGACTGAGGAGTGGGACAGCTGGGTCAAATGGTGGTTCTGTTCCAAGTTTTTTAAGGAATCTCCATACTGCTTTCCAGATTGGTTGCACCAATTTGCAGTCCCACCAGCAATGTATGAATGTGCCTTTTTCACCACATCCTCACCAGCACTTGTTTGTATTCTTGATAACTACCATTCTGACAGGCATGAGATGAAATCTTAGAGTAGTTTTGATTTGCAATTCTTTAATGGCTACTGATGTTGAATATTTCTTTATATATTTGTTGATTGATTGTATATCTTCTCTGAGAAGTGTCTGTTCAGCTCCTTAGCCCTTTTATTGTTTTTTTTTTTTTTGGTGTTAAGTTTTTTGAGTTCTTTATATATCCTGGAGATCAGTGCTCTGTCTGATGTGCATGTGGCAAAAATTTGCTCCCAGAATGTAGGCTCCGTTTACCTCATTGTTTTATTTGCTGAGAAGCTTTTTAGTTTGAATCCATCCCATTTATTGATTCTTGCTTTTATTTCTTGCACTTTAAGAGTCTTCTTAAGGAAGTTGGGGCCTAATTTGACATGATGAAAGTTTGGGCATACTTTCTCTTCAGTTAGGTGCAGAGTCTCTGGTCTAATTCCTAGGTCCTTGATCCACTTTGAGTTGAGTTTTGTGCATGGTGAGAGAAAGGCATTTAGTTTTATTTTGCTGCATATGGATATCCAGTTTTCCCAGCACCATTTGTTGAAGAGGCTGTCTTTTCTCCAGTGTATGTTTTTGGCACCTTTGTCTAGTATGAGATAACTGTATTTATGTGGGTTTTTCTATGTGTCTTCTGTACCATTGGTGTACATGTCTATTTTGGTTTCAATACCATGCTGTTTTTGTTATCATAGCTTTGTAGTATAGTTTAAGGTCTAGTATTGTGATGCCTCCTGCCTTACTCTCCTTGCTGAGGATTGCTTTGGCTGTTCTGGGTCTCTTATTTTTCCAAATGAATTTCATGATTGCCTTTTCTATTTATATAAGGAATAACATTGGGATTTTAACTGGGATTTCATTGAATCTGCATAGTGCTTTGGGTAGTATGGCCATTTTGACAATATTGATCCTGCCTATCCAAGAGCATGGGAGATCTTTCTGTCTTCTAAAGTCTTCTTCAATTTCTTTTTCTTCAATTTCTTTTTTTCTTCAATTTCTTCTTTCCTGTAGTTTTTATTGTAGAAGTCTTTCACCTCTCTTATTGGATTGATTCCCAAGTATTTTATCTTTTTTTTGAGGCTATTGTGAATGGAGTAGTTTTCCTGATTTCTCTTTGGATTCATTGCTGATGTATAGAAATACATTTGATTTATGAGTGTTGATTTTATATCCTGCAAGTTTGTTGAATTCATTAATTCTAGAGGTTTTCTGGTGGAATTTTTTTGATCCTCTAAGTATAGTATCATGTCATTGGCAAATAATGATAGTTTGAGTTATTGTTTTCCTATTTGTATCCCTTTAATTTCTTTTGTCCAATTGCTTTGGCCAGAGTTTCAAGGACTGTGTTGAATAGAAGTGGTGAAAGTGGGCATCCATGTCTCCTTCCCATTTTTAGAGGGAATGCTTCCAGTTTTCCCCCTTTAGGATGATGTTGGCCTTCGGTTTTGCATAGATAGCTTTTACAATGTTGAGGTATGTTCTTACTATCCCTAGTTTTTCTAGTGTTTTGAACATGAAGAGGTGCTGAATTTTGTCAAATTCTTTCTCAGCATCTATAGAGATAATCATATGATTCTTGCCTTTAAGTCTATTGTTGTGATGAATTACATTTATTGATTTCCATATGTTGAACCAACCTTACATCCCTGGAATGAATCCTACTTGATCATGGTGCACTATTTTTTTGATATGTTTTTCTATGTGATTTGCCAAAATTTTATTGAGGATTTTTTCATCTATATTCATCAGGGATATTGGTCTGAAATTTTCCTTCTTTGATGTGTCTCTGTCTGATTTTGGTATCAGAGTGATACTATCCTCATAGAATTAGTTTGGAAGGATTCCCTTTTTTTCTGTTTCATGGAATAATTTGAGGAGTATTGGAGTTAATTCTTCTTTATAGTTCTTGTAGAACTTGGCTGAGAATATGTCTGGTCCTGGGCTCTTCTTGGTTGGTAGGCTTTTGATAGCATCTTCTATTTTCTTGCTTGAAATTGATCTGATCTGTTTAAGTCATGAATGCCCTCCTGGTTCAGTTTGGGTAGGTCATATGCTTCTAGAAATTTGTCAGTGTCTTCAGGGTTTTCTGTTTTACTGGAGTATAAATTTTCGAAATAATTTCTAATGATCTTCTGTATTTCAATAGTGTCTGTCGTGATGTTTCTGTTTCCCTCACAAATTTTAGTAATTTGGGTTTTCTCTCTCCTTTTTGTTAGTATAGCTAAGGATTTGTCAATTTTATTTATTTTTTCAAAGAACCTGCTTTTTGTTTTGTTAATTTTTTGAATTTTTTCCTTTGTTTCAATTTTATTGATTTCAGCCTTGATTTTAATTATTTCCTGTCTTCTACTTATTTTGGTGTTGTTTTTTTCCTCTTTTTCTAGGGCTTCGAGATGTAGTGTCAAGTCATTTGTTGACTTTTTTTTTCTTTAAATGAATGAGCTTAATGCAATGAACTTTCCTCTTAACTCAGTCTTCATAGTGTCCCAGAGATTTTGATATGTTGTATCAGTGTTCTCATTTACCTCTAAGAATTTTTTTTTATCTCCTCCCTGATGTCTTCTGTTATCCATGCATTATTCAATAGCATATTATGGAGTCTCCAGGTATTGGAGTAGCTTCTATTTTTATTTTTTTATTTTATTTAAAATTTTTTAATTTATTTTTTTAGTTGTAGGTGGACAGAATATCTTTATTTTATTTTTATGTGGTGCTGAGGATTGAACCCAGTGCCTCACACATGCGAGTCAAGCGCTCCACCACTGAGCCACAATCCCAGCCCTCTATTTTTAAATATGTCATTAATTTCTAATTTTATTCCATTGTGGTCAGATAGAATGCAGGGTAGTATCTCTATTATTTTGTACTTTCTGAAACTAGCTTTGTGGAATTGCATATGATCTGTTTTGGAGAAGGATCCATATGCTGCTGAGAAAAAAAGTGTATTCGCTTGTTGAAGGATGGATTATTCTATATATGTCTGTTAAGTGTAGATTATTGATTGTTTTATTGAGTCCTGTAGTTTCTTTGTTTAGTTTTTGTTTGGAAGATCCATCAAGTGGTGACATGGGTGTGTTAAAATCACTAAGTATTATTGTATTGTGGTCTATTTTATTCTTGAAGTTGAGAGGTTTTTTTTTTTTTAACATACATAGATGACCCATTGTTTGGGGCATAGATATTTAAGATTGTTATGTCTTGTTGATGTATGATTCCCTTAAGCAGTATGAGATGAGCTTCTTTATCCCTTTTCCTTTATCCTTTTTTGGTTTGAAGCCTACTTTATCTGATATGAGGATGGAAACCCCAGCTTGTTTATGTGGTCAATATGAGTTATTCATTTTTTCCCATTCTTTCACCTTCAGTCGTAGATGTCTTTTCCTATGAGATGAGTCTCTTGGAGGCAGCATATTGTTGGGTCTTTTTTAAAAATCCAACCTGCCTCTCTTTGTATTTTAATTGATGAGTTTAGGTCATTTATATTCAGGGTTATTACTGAAATATGGTTTGTATTCCCAGTCATTTTGGTTTATTTTTGGTTTTTAATTTGACTTGGTTCCTCCTTTGATTGGCCTTTCCTTTTGTGGCGTTCCTCTCTTTGCAGGTTTTCATTGTTGTTTTTCATTTCCTCCTCATGGAATAGTTTCCCAAGAATGTTCTGTAGTGCAGGCTTTCTTGCTGTAAATTCTTTTAACTTTTGTTTATCTTGGAAGGTTTTTATTTCATCATCAAATCTAAAACTTAATTTTGCTGGATCTAAGATTCTTGGTTGGCATTAATTGTCTTTCAGAGCTTGGTATATGTTGTTCAAAGCTCTTCCAGGGTCTTTAAGGGTCTGGGTTGAGAAGTCTGGAGAGATCCTAATTGGTTCCCCTCTCTGTATAATCTGATTCCTTTCTCTTGTGGCTTTTAAGATTCTCTCCTTATTCTGTATACTAGGCATTTTCATTATAATGTGCCTTGGTGTAGATCTGTTGTGAGTTTGTACATTTGGTGTCCTGTAAGCCTCTTGTATTTAATTATCCAATTCTTCATGTTTGGAAAATTTTCTGATATTATTTCATTGAATAGATTATTCATTCTTTTGGTTTGAAATTCTATGCCTTCCTCTATCCAAATAATTCTTAAGTTGGGTCTTTTAATGTCATCCCATAATTCTTGGATGTTGTGCTCATGGTTTCTTACCATCTTCACTGTGTTCAACTCTGTTTTCAAGATTAAATGTTTTGTCTTCATTGTCTGAAATTCTGCCTTCCAAGTGATCTAATCTGTTGGTGATGTTTTCTATTGAGTTTTAATTTGGTTTATTGTTTCATTTTGAGGATTTCTGTTTGATTCTTTTTCAGAATCTCTATCTCCTTGTTGACGTAATCTTTTGCTCCCTATATTTGCCTATGTAGCTCTTTATCAAAATGATCTTTTGCTGCCTGTTTTTGCTCTCTTATATCATCCTTTAATTCACAGAACATTTTAATTATGTACATCCTGAACTCCTTCTCTGACATTTCTTCTGCTGTGCTGACCATGGCTTCTAATAATGTAGTATCTTGGTTTGTTTGGGGCACTTTCTTCCCTTGTTTTTTCATGTTGTTTGTGTGTCTTCCCTTCTAGCACTGCAGATTTGAGGTGTTACAATTTTTATGCTATAGGCTTATAGATTCCCTGCAGGGTTCCAGTACTTCCCCTTTAAGGGAGAGACCAATATTAACAGATCTCAATACAAACCATATATAGCTTTAAACCATGTAGCTCCTGATAGGACACTTATGGCTTTGTCACAATATGCAGAAATTATGAGTTCAAATAGTATCTACTATATAAACAATAGGTTTGCAAAAGGGTCTACAGTTTCTGCTGGTGGGCTAGAGAGAACTGGAGGTGGGATGAGATGTTAGGGAGGTAGGAAGTGAGGATATAGAGTAATTAGATCTTAGCATGAGAGAGGAATCCAAAAGAAGTTGGCTTATAGAAAAGAGAGAAAGAGATTTGGGGAAGCCAATAAGTAGGAGGAAACTAGATTACAAAAAACAAGGAAACATAGAAATTAAGAAAAATGAAACAATAGAAGATAAAAGACTATATAATATCACTGTACTATAATAATCAGATATCCCAGTCCTCAGTAGCCTAATGCATGAAAAATACTTGGTTTCACAAATATGGGGTATGTGAGGGTGGGAAAAGAGCAAGAGAGAGAAAAGAAAAAGGAAAAAAAAAAAAGGAAAATAGAAAAAAATAATCTCAAGGTAAATAAAAAGGCTTGCTTCCCTTCTCCAGTAGGTAGAGTTGTCTGTTGTTTACTTGTATTTCCCCCTCAGGTCCAAGGTGGTGATGAAGGAGTCCCAGGATTGGGGGTATCTGCTTTCAGAGATACGGTGTAGGACAATGGTGTTGGGTGACTTGCTCAGAGATGCTGTTCTGGGGCATGCTGTGTTGAGGTAGGAGGCTGTCTCCAGATTCTGTCCAGTGTCCCCAGGTGTGAGCGGGTGCTCCACGCTGGTAGATGGAGGTCCACACTTGAGCAGAAGCTAGTTGTCTTCCACAGCAGCTGGGGGGCCCATGTGGGAGTGTTGGCTAGGGGTCCTATGTAGATGGATGACCAGTGGTCCTGTGCAGTGTTTGAGCGCTGGAGCTGGGGGTCCTACATGGGAGTGAGTCCTTCAAGGGTCAGTGGCTGGAGTCCTACACAAATCCTGGGGCCTGGTGACCTGTGCAGGCACGTGGCTAGAATTCCCCAGTGGAGGCAGCTGTGGGAGTCCTGTAATAATTCCAGAGGAACAGTATTTCCATTGCTTTGATCCCCAGTCACAGGAGAGACTAGGAATGTAGCATCTGTCTAGGCTGCCATCCTGGATCCTCTCCCACACACCAGCTTTTGAGGGATGCCTCACATCCAAACCATAACACAGATGGAGCCCCTTCCACCACCTCTACTCACCCTAGCCTCACAAGCCACTGGACTTTCACTGCATGTTGTTCAAGTCAGCCTTTGTGTCACTGTGACAAAAATACCTAGTGAGAACCACTGAAGGAGGCCAAGTTTATTGGGGCTCACATGTCAGGTTCAGTCCATGGTGGGTCAAGTCCATTGCTCTGGGCCCGGGGAGGCAGAGCATCAGGGCCAGGTGAGGAGAGATGTTCAGCTCACAGGAGGGTCAGGAAGCAGAGGAGCAAGGGAGAGCCGCAGGGAAGACACAGCCTCCCGGGGCACGCTGGTGACAGAGCCCCACCCAGTCAGTCCCTGCAACTAGCAGGACCCATGATGCTGCGGCTCCCAGTCCCTGGCTTCAACCAGATGCTCCTGCATTCACAGGCCTATGGGGGGACCTCACGCCCAGGCCATGGCAGACGTCTTCCGTCCATTTCACATGTTGTGAGGTACATCGCTGTGCTTAAACATTTTTGTCTTTCATTTTTAAATCTGTTCAGGATTCCTGTTCTGATGTCAGTGAGCCTCTGTCCCTTGTTTGTCTCTCTCGTTTTCAGATTTCTCGTCCTCTTTTCTGTGGGCATCCCTCCACCTGCTCTCCCATTTGCTGATTTGTTCCTCAGCTGTTTGTTACACTACTTATTTTCTCTGTTGTATTTTTATTTCGATGATTGTTTTGCAAACCTAATATTCCTGCTTGTTTCTTTTTTGTATTTGTATTGCTGATTCCTATCGCTAATGCTGTGCCTTACTAAAATGCATTTGATAGATGACTTTTAAATTTTATTCCATCTGTTCTAATATATCTGCTTCTGATGGGATCTGGAATGCAGGGTGGTATTTTTCTTTTGAAAGTTATGTTCAGAAAATTGCTTATTCCCTTAGCCAGGGAGTGCATTTCCCTCTCGGCCTGGCTTTCAGAAGTGGCTGAGTGGAGCGGTAGCTTCCGGTCGGCTTGGGCTCTGTCACCACCTCGGCCAGGACTGTCCTCAGAGCGCTGTCCGAGCAGCCCGAGTCCCTCCCCTCCGCACACAGTGCCCACTGCAGCTGATGGGTGAGCTAGGATCCTCAGCTGGGCCTGGGTCACACCCATGCCTGAACCTAGCTGACAGAGCCCAGGGCCAAGACAACGGTCAATACCTGGCTCTTGGTGGCGAGGTGCTTGCAGACATCCTGGTCACCATCTGTACAGCAGGCCGCTGGTGGAAGGCCCCCACTCTGTCCTCCGGCTGGGGCTCTCACCCAGCAGAGCGGGGCAGCAAGACCCCATGGCTGCCCCGTCCAGTTCAACCCAGCTTGGAAAATACAGGCACGTGCCCTTTGCTTCCTTACTGGGAGGGCGCTGGGCATGGCTGGAGGTGGGGCCGGCAGTGCCAAGGCCCACTTCCCGACCTCCACAGCCCATGCCGGCCAAGCCCCTTGTCTTTGCGTGCTCTACCCAGGACCCCTGCATCTCCGTCCTCTGGCCTGGTTACCCACCCTGGCCTCCTCCAGGGTCCTTCTCTTGTATTGCCATGATGATGTGGGGTCTGGAGTCTGAGTCTGGTGCCGGGATGTGTAGCACACTCGCTGTCGCGGAGCTGTGTGCGAGAACCTGCCGCGCTACAGGCACTGGAGGGGCAGCGTGGCCCAGGGCCGCATCTCATGGAAGTTCTCCAAGGCTTCGGATACTGTGGTGGTGGACTTCTGAGATGGCCCTCAGGAGTTCTGCCCCTGATGGGCAGGCATGCCTCTGCATGTGTGGGGCCTGTGGCTGTGATGCGTCTCATGTCTGTGACTGTGCCTGCGATGTGATGAGTGACAGAATGAAAGTCCCAAATCAGTTGTCTGAGTTAATAGAAGGGAGATCTTCTAGGTGGGCCTGACCTAATCAACTGAGTCCTTAAAGAAGGCATGTCCTTGCTGAGGAAGGATTCAAAGTTTGGGAGGGATTCTCCCAATGGCCTGGAGGGAGGATGCACCACCTGGGTACTGGTGGAGGCACCTTCCTGGCTGGAAATAGGGCAGACACGATGCTAAGCGAGGCAGGAAAGCAGGGACCTGAGAGCAGGCCGTGGAGCTGGAAGGGGCCACCCAGGTCCCGATGACCTGTCCCAGCAGATGCTTCAGTGTCAGCCAGGAATTGAGACCCCAAGCAGGGACATGGCTTTGTGCACCACAGAAACATGAACCAGCCCGCAGACCAGCTCACGTGGGGCGTGTGCCTGGCAGTGCGACTAGGAAGGGCCTCGGACCTGCGGCCAGCTTGGAAGCCGCTGCCCCAGGCGGCTCTCCACGTTCTGCTTTCTGACATGAGCGTCTGGAGACCTCAGAACTCTGAGATGCAGTGTGACAAATGTTCTGCCTGCTAGCGATGATTCCTGACTCTCAGTCATAAAACGAGAGACTGAGGGGAGAGACAGGCTGCACAGTGGCCACCCGCCATGGCCACTGTGGTATTCAGCCCACGGGGTGGGCAATGACCCAGGCTGACTCAGGCTGACCCAAGCCGGGAACAGCCAGTGCTCTCAGAGCCACAGGGACACTGAGCAAGGCCCTAGGGACCCCGGGAAGATGCTGTCCAAAAACAACTTCAAGCAGGGGCCCTGTGGGGGACAGCAGGGCCAAGTCCATGGGGACAGCAGGGCCTATGGGGACAGCAGGGTCCGTGGGGACAGCAGCAACTGTGGGCCTAGCAGGGCCAAGTCCATGGGGACAGCAGCACCTGTGGGGACATGTGAGTCCGGCTCCTTTTTCTTTGTCTCTGTTTTTGGATTTTTTGGTCGTGGTGATTGAACCCAGGGCCGCTCCACCACTGAGCCACATCCCAGCCCTTTTTAGTTTTTATTTTGAGGCAGGATCTTGCTAAGCTGCTGAGGCTGGCCTGGAACTTGCGATCCTCCTGTCCCAGCCTCCCCAGTCATGGGACTGCAGGTGTGCACCGCCGGATGGCTTCCTGTGCTGTCCTGTTTTCCACCCCATTTCCCTTTTGAGGCAGTTCTGTTGCTCTTCCTTAGAGGATGCTGGTGCCTGATCCCCAGAGGCTGGACAGGCGTAGAGGTGCTTTGCTGCAGATATCCCTGTCCCACAGGATGACGAGAGCGAGCAGTGCCTCCAGCCTTCTGTTCTTGGTGTGTGTGGCTTGCTTCATTTCGTCCCCGTGCTGGCCCTGCCAGGTGGGACTGTTTCTTCCTCCTATTTTACAGGCATAGAGGGGTCAAGCCACGTGGACCAGGACACTACCCAGCCCCAAGCCTGAGGGCACCACGCCATGGCCAGGCCTCTTCACCTCCCGCCCTTGCCCTCTGGAGGCTGGGATTGGCCCTGTTCCCCTGCCTCGTGTTGGCGGGTTCTGTGAGGGAATCCCACTGTGGTGACTCATGCTGACCTCACACTGGTGGCCGAGCGCCTTCGCTGCACATTCTGTGGGGGGTAGAGCTCCTTCCTCGACCACACGGGCGAGGCCTGGCTGGCACCCAGCTCCCTGTTGCCTCTGGCCGCTTGGCTGTTGGAGTGATGGGCGCGCCTCACAGTTCTGGGGTGCTTCTGCTGCTGTCCTCGCTGGGCTGCCTGCCCCTTGTGTGCGTGCCTCAGGCAGTTGAGGAGCAGGCCAACAGGAGCGCCGCCAACCTGACAGGTAGCCAGCCACTTCCCCTTGCCGTGGGAAAGCTGGGCGTGCCGGCCTTTCACTGCCCAGGCTTTCTCCTCAGGCAGCAGAGAGTCACAGGCGCCCACCGACCTCCCCGAGGTGTCCTGGAGGCCCATCATCGTCCACACCGCATTCCCAGAGATGTCCTTTTTAAACTCAGGTGCGTCTGCCATGCTCGCCTGGCCCAGTGTGCCCAGCCTGGTGCCCCTGGGAAGCCAGGTCCTGCATCCTCCACTGCCTGCCCGCCTGCTCTTGCCTGAGGGGCTGGGCTTCCATCCTGGGGGCCCACTTCAGCTGGCCCTGTGGGACACCCCAGCCTCACCAGACCCCAAGGAAGGCCTGACATCCCTCAGCATGGCCCAGACCGTTAGCAGGAGTCCGGCATCCTCACCGCCACCCTGGGACTGCACCTGGGCACTAACTCGGAGCTCCACCCCAGCCCTTTCCACCTTGAGACGGTCTCACCAGGTTGCGGAGGCTGCCCTGGAACTTGCCATCCTCCTGCCTCAGCCTCGGAGCTGCTAGCGGTATAAGCCTGGGCCGCTGTGCTCGGCTTATGCTTCGCTTTTAACCTGAGAACTGGGAGTTGCTTATCTTAAAACAGCAGCACCCCCACCCCATGACGCGAGGCAGTGAGGCGAGGCTACGTGCTGTTCTCCAGTGGTCTCAGCCCTGGGCTTGTGATGCCATGCAGGGTGTCCTGTGTGAGATGCGTGTTGGTGGCAGTGTGTATTTGAGAAGGGGCTCTGGCTCTCTGCTGAGCTCTGGGGCCCAAGATGCCCCACTCGTGACTGCTGTGGTGGGCAACAGCCAAGCACAGTGTGTTCTGGGCAGTTTTTCTCTTTGAAGTTCCGGGGACAGAACCCAGGGCCTGCACGTGCTAGGCAGGGCTCTACCACAGAGCTGCCCCTGGGCCCTGGGTGCCAACAGCACCCTATGCTTGTCTCCTGGGCGGTGGGCTCCACCATCTAGATATGTGGAGACTGTCAGACTGCCTTGGCTGATACCAAGTCATGTCCTCACTCCCAAGTTGATCTGGAACCTGACTTTGTCTTTGATCTCCTTCAAAACCCTAACAGAAAATCCTACTGAGCCCACCGTTAAGCCCACAGAGTCCCAAAGGACGACAGGTGAGTTGAGGGATCCAGGAGGGTGGGGCATCCACGCACACCCAGGGCTGTGCTGGCAGGGAGGGGGCAGGGCTCAGATGCCAGCACAGGGCTGAGCTCCAGCTCCCTTTGGGGGACACACATGGCTGAGCATCCTTTCCAGCAGCATCTTTGCCTGTGGCTTCCTCCCCTGGAGCACCCAAGGGGGCCGCCTGGTCCTGCTGCTCCTCCTGCCTCTCCAACTCTGGCCTTTTCTTCCCTTTTCTGCTAAGGGCCTGGCATGAGTTGGCTCCTCGCCATCCCCTCTGCCTAAATGCACCCAAAAGGCAGGAAAGAGTAGCCCAGGGGTAATGGCTTGTGTCGGGAAGTGTGACCCTCCCCTTCCTGGAGTGTTGGTGACCTTGACAGGGGAGGTGCCATCTACCCCTTTCCTTTTCTTGGATGATCGGCTACTTGTCCTTTGCCCCTTCTCTCTAGGAGGGGCAGTTCAGGCCCCCAAGCATCCAAGCATGGGGAAGTGCAGAGAAGGAGGACGGTCAGAGCAGTGTGAGCCTGCACACGCAGGGCCTGCCCAGAGCTCAGGGGTGCGCCTTTCACTCCCTGGTTCCCAGCACCCTGCCCAGACCCTGGGTGCCCAGGCCAGGCAGTGAGACCCCACGTGTTTCATGAGCTGGAACCAACGATGGCCTGTGGAAATGCTGCTGCTCCTGGGATTCAGGGGAGGTGGGCTCTGCAAGAGCACAAGGGTTGTCGTCTAATCAGGCCTGGAGAAGAGCAGCATCTCCTGGGACCTGGGCTTTGTGTTTTGTTTTGTTTTGGTACTGGGGATCGAACCCAGGGGCACTCCACCAGTGAGGTTCATCCCCAACCATCCTATTTTTGTTTATCTTGAGATGAGGCTGGCCTTGCACTTACAACCCCCTCCTCAGCTTTCCTGGTCGTGGGGCCCTTAGCTGCTGGTTGTGTGGAGCACTGCTCCCCCTGTGACGAGAGAGGCAGTGGCCTTAGGCCTTGAGGGGCAGGTCTCAGGATAGGGCTCCCACAGATGGGACCAGTGCCTTAGGAAAGAATTCCAGAGAAGGTCCAGCCTCTGAGAGGACAGCCAGGAGCACCCAGTGCCCAGCAACGGAGCTGAGGGAGCACAGCTGTGTCACCCATAAGCCACAAAGTGCATGGTGTTTTGCTACAGCAGGCCACACAGGATGCAGTACGCAACACGCTCATTCCATTCCCATGACCCTCCCATCTGAAAGGCAAACATCGCTCTCCAGAGCCTGCAACCTCCTCTAAGGGCACACTGGCCCTTCTCCTCTGTCCCTAGTAAAGCTCCTCTGACTTTCTCTTCTCCCTTGAGCCCTCTCAGTTGGGCTTGGTTCTCACACACACTGATCCTGCCTCTGCTGTGGTCTCTGATGGCCTCCTGGTGGCCACTTGCAGTCCCATGGCACCTGACCATGAAACCACTGCTCTTTCCTCTGCAATGTTCTGCTGTGGATGCCTGAAGATATGCAGGAAGTTGGCAGAGCAGCAGAGAACACTGTGCACCCACTCTTTGCCCATCTATGGTTGGTCAGGCTGTACTCCTACAGCCCCGCAGGCCAGGTGGGCTGTGTAGTGTCAAGCTACCTCCCACCTCAGGGCTGAGCCTCAGGCACTTTTCAGCTGTTAGAAAACTCTCCATCCTGGTGCTGGACAGCTGGGCTGGGCTGGTGCTGCTTGCAGTTTCTTTAGGCCCTCAGAGTATATGGATCCCCCGGGAATGTCACAACTTCTTAACATGAACAGCAATGCTGGAAAAACTACCTCTTAGAAGGTCTTACAACAGCCATTTGAGGAAAATGATTTGTAACATAGAAAATTGAAGTTTGGAGAATTTAAGCAGCTTGCCATGTCTACCTAGTAGGTTTGCCTGCAATGAGATTTCATTATTCACACTTCAACATCCTTTCTGAGCTGCTGTGAATGAATCTGGAATGACTCTGTATATTTTCAACTAATGGAGAACTAGCTGTGTCTTGAATAAGGATCGTTGCTCTGCATGACTTCAGAACATTGCTCAGAATGGCATCAAGCAGGAGTCAGAATCCCCACGGACTGAAGCAGATTGTTCTTGACCAGATCTGGGATGACCTCAGAGCTGGAATCCAGCAAGCGTATACCAGAGGAAGCCCGGCCAGGTCCAGATATATGGAGCTCCATGCACATCCTCCTGCTGGAGCTGGGATGCATTTGTTTAGAATTTTGATTATCTACTATTAAGATATTTGAATTATTAGAAAATTTACCTTGTATTTTCTATTCCCAGTTCATCTTATAATATAATCACCAACTTTTGGGGAAAAAGAGAAAACTCTTCATCCTGTACCAGTGCTGGGATAGGGGGTGAAAGAGGCCAAGTGTTGGACTGAGCATAGCCACCTCAACTGGCAGGTTTTACAAGTGGCTGAGTAATGTACCTACTTTACCAATTGTCTTCTGTCCAACTTGTACAAACAGTAATTCCCTAACGATTGTCTTAAATTTCAGATAATGTAAAGAAGAGCAACACAGCTGAGCCTGCAAAGACTATCCATGGCTTTATAGCACAGACGATAGCCCTGAAATCTGACTCTTCGAGCAGAGGTTTGTAGAATCCCACCCCAAACTGCCCAGTAATCCCCTTTCATTACAGTACCAGACGACTTGAGGCCAAGGAGGCCAATTCCTAGAACTCAACCGTTCTCCTTGCAGCTACACAATGACAGGTTAAGAATGTCCATCAACACCAGGTGCTGCTCTGGGGACCAGACTGTCCCCAGATGGCAGGTGTTTCCATGAGGACCAGAATGTCCCCAGATGGCAGGTGTCTCCATGGGGATCAGTATGTCCCCCGGTGGCATGTGTCTCCATGAGGATAAGTATATCTCCAGATGACAGGTGTCTCCATGGGGATCAGACTGTCCCCAGATGACAGGCGTCTCCATGAGGATAAGCATGTCCTCAGATGACAGGCATCTCCATGGGGACCAGTATGTCCCCAGATGGCAGGCATTGCTCTAGGGATCGGTATGTCCCCAGATGATAGGTGTCGCTACAGGGACCAGTATAATATTAAGAAAGAGACAGGGCTTTGACCAAGGGGTGGATGTGGACAAACATTGGCCTCAGAGATTGTTGGGAACTAAAATTGTATTTGTTTATACAGGCTGTGCATTATAACCTTAGTGTTTAAAAAATTAAGAATATTATTCTTGAGGCTAAGATTGTGGCTCAGTGGCAGAGCGTTTGCCTTGCACGTGTGAGGTACTGGGTTTGATCCTCAGCACCACATAGAAATAAATAAACAAAATCAAGATACTGTGTTCATCTGTAACTAAAAAAAATTAAAAAAATTATTCTTAAAGTAGTTTTGATTTTGTCTTCTATTCTTTTTTTGTAATAACAGTGTAATTAACACGTTAGTTGAGAAATTCAGCTAAAATGAGATTTTTGAGCTCTTGTCTTCTTCCCACGTCAGCAGTGATTCCGCACAGACCTGCTCTTGTTCAAGTGATTCTGATCGCGTGTGTAGCCCTCAGCATTGCTCTGGTATGTGGGATCATGGTCTCCTATATCATACAGTAAGTGCACGCAGAGCACCCACCATCCTTAGGTGGCAACTCCACGAGTGTATCATTTAGTGCCAAAGGGCGATGATCTTGCTGCTGTTGCTGCTGCTGAATTATTATAGTCATTTACATTTCTAGACCATGTTTTCAAAAGGCCAATCATGTTCAGGTTGGGTCATGATGTAACTGAAAGGGAAAGGAAAAGAAACAATACAAGGTAGCATAACAGAAAACACTGGAAAAGTTCACAGGTATTAAGGTGAAGGCCCTTTTTAAAAAAAAAAACTTCTGTGTGTTTGTGAAGAAAGATATATTTTCCCCTGGTGGGCTTGCCATGGGAGGGCATTTGAAGGACACTGGGGCAGCGTCCTTTGAGTGTGGTGTTCTGGAGTGAGCCTGATACTTTGGAATCACCCTGGCATAGAAAGAGGAGGTGGATGCACTCTCTTTTTCTCTACAAAGTTGCTGAAGCATCTGGGGCAACAGTAGGTTTGGGGAAGGGGTTACACCCTCTCAGTACAAGTAAAGCTTGGAGTCAGGCTGTTTCGGGTGACATGGTAATTTTAAAATTAGTTATAAAGTGGGGGCTCGGGTGTGGCTCAGTGGTAGAGCGCTTGCCTAGCATGTGTGAGGCACTGGGTTTTATCCCCAGCACCACATAAAAAAATTAGTCATAGAGTGACATTGTGTTATCGGTCCAGAGTCCACATGCTGTGCTTCATACTCCCAGGAATTCTGCCCACCATCAGAAACAGCCCCAGAAATACAAATGTGTTTGCTCTTTGAAAATTAGTTGTGAAAACAAGGAACATATTGCCACACATGGAATATTTTTAAGGAAGCCACTCAAAGACCACCTTGGCCTAGGTCACCTGAAGATAAAATGAGATGGAAGGCAAGGTGGGAGTACTCCACTAACCAGAGTGGAGCCCACTGTTTGGTTCTGGGTTATCCGAGGTGACAATCTGTGTTGACTTAATGGGCGTAACTGCGATTCCTGTGTGTTTCATTACTACGGGGAATATGTTAACAAATACGAAGTTCTAACTTATTCACTAAAACACTGCTGAACTTCAGTGCTAGACCAGCTGGCAACCTATGGTTAACCCTGTGGCCTTCACACCTGTGCCACCCATTAAGTGCCCAGCAAGTTGCCTAGAGCCTGGGGCAGAAGGAAGCACACATGGCCCACAAAGCGTGCTTTGTGTCCTGGTCTCTCTCTACTGGTTTCTCTTTCCCAGAAGTAGCTTTTGAAAATACTGCTGGCAGGTTTGCTTTCATTTAAACCAGGAAGGTAAAATTCTAACAAATTCTAGTTTTGGTTTAGATAAAATATTTAAACTTATGTTGTGACTATCTCAATTTCTTTAGTGTTTTGAAAATGAATAATCACTTAAAAGTAAGCATTGGGGTCCTGTCTTCATTTAAGATTTTAATATTTGGCTTATCATGGATTGGGGAGGCATTCATTTCAATTTCTGAAAATACTCTGTTAAAGTATTTATCTTTGTGCCTGTGTCTTTTGGCATTCTCTTAAATTTTGCACCTGAGGTGAAGCCCTCACTCTGCCCAATGTCATGTTCATCTCTGGTAATTTTACTAGTCCAGGTCTTGCCATCCACAGTGAGCTCAGAATGTCCCCACAACCTTTCCTATCATGGTCCCTTGGAAACAAACTAAATGACCTTCAAAGTACCTTTCATTACCCAAGTCACACAGAACTGGGAGGGCAATAATGTCACCAGAAAGCAAGACCCTGTGTCACGGTCCAGTGAACAGGAATAGCAGCTCCAGGATCCACTCCAGGAGGCAGTAGCCTCCCTTCAGCAGCCTCAGCCCAAGGGAGTGTCAAAAAACTCAGTAATCAGGATGAGTATTATTTTAAGGTAGTATTTTTAAAATTGAGATTAATGCCAAAAAGTATCCACAGTGACAAAAATATCAACATTTTCAGTATAGAACTGGTACCAGTGCTGGGCCAAGCCATGTTATGGAGCTTCAGCAAAAGGAAGACTTTTAATACCCACCTGTCTTTATTTAAAATGTTGATATTGTGTCTATGATACTTTTTTGGCTTTAGTTTTTATTTCATAATGTATTGCATTGAAACACAATTTGTCTTGATGGTAGTTTTTTTTTTTTTTAATCAACCCCTTAAGTTTTGTACCCAATGTGAGTGCCTCATTCACTCCAAGTCCTTGTTTTAATCCACAATTTAGGATTATCAGACTCACTCCTTCCTCCAGAATTTGGCCAGTCAGCCCAGGACCGGTCTTATTTAAACGTCTGCATCCACCACCATCCCCATTTACCACCTCCTTTACTGTTAAAATGGTGCATGAGTAAGACAAGGTTTCACCAGGAAAACTGCACCTAAACTCATCTGTTTCTTTTCCAGTAGGTTGGTAAAGGCTGAGGAAAAGCAGCAGCTTGCGGTGCTTTATGAAAACATTGAGATACCCTATGAGGAGGGCTCTGAGGATGAGTCCACCAACCTGCTTCCAGAGAACGAGAAGGAGCTGGGGAAGTTCATCCGTTCAGGTGGTGATGGGCTGGTCTGACTGGTCAGATCCAAGGTCACAAGAAAGCTCAGCCAGCAATGGTTTGGTTTTCAAAAGCAAAGATAAATGGGAGCTAAGGGGGTCTGTGGTTACAAAGATGGACACCTATATCCATACCTATAGAAACAACCACTCTCACCCAGTCCAGGAGGGCTGAAGGCTGTCTGGCTGCTTGTTTCCTAATGCAGGGTAATCCCAAGGACCTGGGACAGAGTTTAGGAAGCAAATTTTCCAGAACAAAACTTTCCCTTAAACATACTTGTTTCTGTGACGTTGTTCTTGCCTATAGGACCCAGACATGCAGACATCTCTCTTGCCTCAGTCTGCCATGCAGGCAGGTTCAGGCCCACAGAACAGATGCCCCTACCCTGAGGGGTGCCTGCCCACTCTGAAGGGATGACCTTAGTGCTCCTGTATGCTGATCTCTAAAAGCTCTGAGATTCTTGGATACCTGTCACAAACTTCTAGAACGAACACATGTTGTCATGTCTGATCCAGTCATACTGATACCCACCTCTGGATTCACTCTAACAATTCCAGACATGGACAGCCCAAAAGACCCAAAAGGCCCAGAAGCCCTTGTCATAACTCATAGAAGATAGTTTTCAATATTTTTTGTTACATTGGATCATAACAATGTTCTTTTAAAAAATTGAGCATTTATAAAGTTTTCATATACAAAGAGGAAAATGACATTACAATTAATATTCATGATCTTTTTCAGACAAATAATGTCCATCATCCCAAGCAGCCCACTGCCTGTCCATTTTCCATGCTTCACCCTCACTCTTTCTCTCCATTCCCATTCCTCACTTATTAGTATCTCAATAACTTCATATCTACATTTTAGTTATCAGATTGAAAAGGAAGGAAAATATGGAAAAGAAGAAATTGGAGGAAGAGCAAAAGTTAGTGAAGGAAAAGATAACGGATGCCATGCATGGTGCAAAAATGGAGAATCTGTGAGAGCAAATGGGAGGGTTGCCGGTTGTGCTTGCCAACGTCGACAGTATCGCATGGCGGCGGGTGGTGTGGATGCAGCAGGACCTGCTCTGGAGCCGGGAGAAGAGCCCTCCAAAGAAAAACAGCATCAGAAGCATGTAACAAAATAAATTCATATGGTCAGCAAGCCTTGCTTCTTAGCTTTGATCACCCATGAATAATTACAACTTGATTGGAGAACAGAAAGAATCGAACTTTGCTGTGGGAAAGGGAGAAATTGTCAGGATTTTCTTCTCTTGCTCCTTACAGGTTCAGGTAGAGGCACGGATAGTTTCTTTGGCAAACCTCATGCCATGCTAGCAAAATGCTTTCATTAAACAGAACTTTCCCTGTGTCATTTTCTATCAAGTCCAAGCATTCATTCATTTCCATTTTATACATGAAAAGACTGAGGATGTCATGAGAAATGACACCAGATTCAGACAGTCATGCCTGTGGGTGCCAGCTCTGTTGTGCAGAGTGGTCTGCAGTGAGGAGCCATAGACATAGCCAGATGTAGCAAGCTACAAGCTGGGAGCTGCCAAGGGCTGTGAGAACACAGAGGGGGCAAGATTTAGTCTACATGGTGCAGTTGCTTTGGGAAGCGGTCCAGCAGTTTCTAGAAAGTTAAACACTGAGTTACTGCCTGACCCAACAATTCCACTCCTAGATACACATTCAAGAAAATTGAAACAACATATCCACACAAAACTTTGCACACAAATATTCATAAGTTTTTTCCAATCCAAATGTCTATTGGCTGATAAGTGGATGAATAAAATTTAATCTATCCATACAATGGGATATTTTTTAGCAATAGAAATGAAGTACTGATGCTAAGTGTAAGGAGCCAGACACAAATCCTTTTATGCACAGAATAGTCAAACCTGTATTTACAGAAAGTGGGTTAGTAGTTCTGGGAGATGAGGGAGGAGAGAGATGGTATAGGTTGCTCAAGGGAATGGTATTTCTTTTTGGGGTAATGAAAATGTCTCAAAATTGAATAGTGGTGATAGCTGTTCAACCTTGGAAATATGCTGAAAACCAACAAATTGCACTTGGTTTTTTTTTTTGGAGGGGGTGTGCTGGGAATGGAACTCAGGTCCTCATACATGCTCTACAACTGAGCTACCTCCAGAACCCAGAGCTATACACTTTAAAAGAGAATTTCATGGCATATGAATTAGGTCTCAAACAAGCTATTAAGAAAAATATTTAGGGGCTGGGATTGTAGCTTAGTGGTAGAGCGCTTGCCTCGCATGCGTGAGGGTTTGATCCTCAGCACCACATACAAAGCAATAAAATAAAGATATTGTGTCCATCCACAACTAAAAAAAATTTAAAAAAAAATAAGGAAAAGATTTAGTCTAAGTTGAGGATGAGCTGAAGCCAGGCCCAAGTCTCCTGACTCTTTTTTTTTTTAAATATTTTTTAGTTGTAGATGTATGCAATATCTTTTTATTTTATTTATTTTTACGTGGTGCTGAGGATTGAACCCAGGGACTCACGCATGCGAGGCAAGTGCTCTACCACTGAGCTACAGCCCCAGCCCTCCTGACTCTTGTTTACAGTTTCCTTCTTGCCTAAACTTGAAAAATTATAGCAGACAATGTGATACAGGAACAGAGGTGCTGTGAATCAGAAGCTGGGACGGTCTAAAGAAACTTCGGCCAGCAGTTTGAACCTGCCCGTGGAGTATGGTGAAGGAAGGAACGACGTGGACAGGTATCCCAGTTGATAGCAGGATGACGTAGCAGTCGGGGTGCTGCCTTGATTCACAACTCCCATGGTCTGGGGGCCTCCAGTGTCCCCAGATACATCCTCATGCCCTACCAGCTGCTCTGAGACGAAATCCTTACTCAGGGAGGTGCTCACATGCAAGTCACCTGTTTTAGTCTGGTTGGCTTGCCATAACAAATGCCTCAGTGTGGGTGGCTTTAAGAAAAAAAACATTTATTTCTCATGGTTCTGGCAGCTGAAGTTCAAGGTCAGGGTGCCAGCATGGTTGGGCTTCTAGTGAGAGCCCTTTGAGATGGAGAGGGAGAGAAAATCCTGTTTTTTTTGTGAGATTGTAAGGAAGGGTACTAATCCCACTCACTGGGGCTCCACCTTCGTGATCAAATTACCTCCCCATGCCTCCATTTCCAAATACCATCATAGAGACTCAACCTATGGATTTTGGGTGGAGACATTCAGTCTATAGCAACTGCTTTTCAAAACATTGAGTACAAATGCTTGTTGAGCAGCTACACTGCTGTCAGCTTGCTTACTCGGTAGACAGTGATAGACAAAGTGGCACGGCAAGCCTAAATGTTCATCAACAAATACATACCGCTCAGCTGTGTGACCTCCAAAATTAGTACACATTGTAAAGTCAACTAAAAGCAAGTAGCTAAAAGCAAGTGGAGTTAGAGGGTTTATGTAAGTTTTCCCTTGATTTCACTTTAAACGCTCTGAGATTAGTGATTTTTAGGGGAAAATCACTAATTTTTTCATTGTGTCCATGAATTGCCTTTTCCAGTATGTGATTCAGTAGGAATCATACAGTATGTAGACTTTTCAGAATGGCTTCCTTTGCTTAGTAATAGGCATTTAATTTTCCTACAGATCCCTGACAGGCTTTCACATCCTATTTTATGGAAATATATAGTGTAGTTCTACTTTAATAAGCAATAGAAAACAACTTTTTATTTTGTATGAGGAAAATAAATATATTGATTTGTGTTCTGTTGTTATCTAATTGAAGTTCAAGCATCCTGCAGGTTTAGAGGGACCCTGGTAATTGCAATAAATGCAGGCACATGGTTCACAGTAAACAACAGTAGTTGGAATGTTCTTAAATGTGCACCAGTCATGGGGACAATAAAACACAAGTTTTTAGGCCTGGTCCACAGGATGTTGATCCACTAGGTGGGGCTGGGAATGAGAAAGTGCTTTTGTAACAAGTCTCAAAGTGATTATGCTGGGGAAGGTCCTGAAATCAAACCCACAAACCAGGACTGCCTGTTTCTAGGTTCCAGTGAATCATGGTGGAGATTTGCCGATTTCCAGAAGAAGAGCCACAGTTACCACACCCCAGCATCTCAGCTGAGCCACATGCTCCTACCTGGAACTCGGTGCAGGAACTCCTATGGGGCTTATGGCTCAGGTCCATCAAGGGTTTGGCCAGTGGCTTACTAAAGAGGTCTCCCTCACCATGCTGTGTGGTACACGATTCTTTCCACTCCTGAGGCCACTCTCTTCTTCTTATTCTGCCTTCCATGTTCTAACATACTATGTAATTTAATAGGTCTTTGCTCATTCTTGTCTGTCTTCCTTGAACACAGTATAAGCCCCATGGAGATGTTATTCTTTTCTCAGGTAACACAGCATTCGCTTTGAGCTGATAATACATTTCTGAAGCCAAGTATTTGCTCATTGACCTCATGTTGGCACAGAATGAACATGACACCTCAGCTCCTGTGTTTTCAATTCTACTTTACGTGTCTCCTTTAAGTCTTCCTCCATGCTAGGGAAGTATCCTGAGAAGAAACGGAGTGGCCCCCAAAAGAAACCCTTACTTTAATAAAGCTTCTCTAGCAACCTTCATCATAATTATGCCCCTGGTCAACAAGATCCTTACAAAGAATGTCAGCAGGATTTCTGCAGAGTTCACTGTGGTTTGAAGCTTCCTCTTTCTTGTAAATGCCAGATTTGCAGACAAAATGTGTGATAGACTCTGCCTCGAGAGAGCTTGCTGTACAGAAGACAATCTGTTTACTTGAAAAAAACTTGTAAACACTCTGTCTAGCCTAAAATATGGAACAGACAGTAACTGTTATGTATCCCCAACACACACTGGATATGAAGTTCATAAAATTTCCAGACTCAGGGTCTAGAGATTCTTAGGCATTAGCCCCTCTGTGCCACTGCAGCTTAAATAAACCTTCTTGCTGGTAATTCCTGGCATCACTGGCATTGCTCCACGATTTCAAGAATGAAACCATATATTGGAGGCAAAGTTGAGTGACCATTTTGTCACATTCTGTACTATCTTTTCTTAGATATCACTACTAAAATTTCTCTGACATCTTCACTTTTTTTTTGTCCCAGGGATTGAACTCAGGGGTATGCAACCACTCAGCCATATTCCCAGCCCTATTTTGTAGTTTATTTATAGACAAGGTCTCACTGAGTTGCTTAATACCTTGCTTTTGCTGAGGCAGGCTTTGAATTCACAATCCTCCTGCCTCAGCCTCCCAAACTGCTGGGATTACAGGCATGTGCCATTGTGCCCAGCACATCTTCACTTATTTCTCTGTCTAACAGTATTTCCCCTGACAAGTCTTTTTTAAAGGGATAGTCATATTTTCCTCAAGAAGGGCTGACGTACTCTTTAGTATCTTTTTTCTCATTTATTTATTCTAATTAGGTTTACATGACAGCAGAATGCATTTTGATTCATTGTACACAAAGGTACACAATTTTCCATTCTCTGGCTCTATACAATATTGAGTTACACCATATGTGCATCCATACATGTACCTAGGGAATTGTTGTCTATCACATTCCACCATTTTTCCTGCCCCCATGTCCCATCCCCTCTCTTTCCTCCCCTTTGACCAAAGTTCCTCTATTCTTCCCATGCCCTCTCCCCAATTATGAATCAGCATCCGCTTATCAGAGAGAACATTTGGCCTTTGGTTTTTTAAGATTGACTTATTTCACTTAAAATGAAATTCTTTAACTCCATCCATTTACCTGCAAATGCTATAATTTTATTCTCTTTTAATGCCGAGTAATATTCCATTGTTTATATATACCACAGTTTCTTCATCCATTTATTTATTGAAGGGCATCTAGGTTGGTTCCACAGTTTAGCTATTGTGAAGTGGCTATTATACACATTGAAGTGGCTGCATCACTGTAGTATGCAGTTTTTAAGTCTTTTGGGTATAGACCAAGGAGTGGGATACCTGGGTCAAATGGTGGTTCCATTCCAAGTTTTCTAAGGAATCTCTCATACTGCTTTCCAGATTGGTTGCACCAATTTGCAGTCCCACCAGCAATGTATGAGTGCCTTTTCCCCACATCCTCACCAACACTTGTTGTTTGTATTGATAACTGCCATTCTGACAGGCATGAGATGAAATCTTAGAGTAGTTTTGATTTGCATTTCTTTAATGGCTACAGATGTTGAACATTTCTTCAAATATTTATTGATCAATTGTATATCTTCTTCTGAGAAGTTTCTGTTCAGCTCCTTAGCCCATTTATTGATTTGGCTGTTGTTTTTTTGGTGTTAAGGTTTTTGAGTTCTTATCTTGGAGATCTGTGCTCTATCTGATGTGCATGTGGCAAAAATTTGCTCCCAGAATGTAGGCTCTGTTTACCTCATTGATTGTTTCATTTGCTGAGAAGAAGCTTTTTAGTTTGAATATCCCATTTATTGATTCTTGCTTTTATTTCTTGTGCTTTAGGAGTCTTGTTAAGGAAGTCGGGGCCTAACCTGACATGATGAAGATTTGGGCCTACTTTCCCCTCAATTAGGCACAGAGTCTCTGGTCTAATTCCTAGGTCCTTGATCCACTTTGAGTTGAGTTTTGTGCATGGTGAGAGAAAGGGGTTTAGTTTCATTTTTGCTGCATATGGATTTCCAGTTTTCCCAGCAAAACTGGGAAATTGAAAAAGACCTTAGAAGATGGTTTCAATTTCATTCTTTAGTGTTCTATAGTTTTCATTCTAAAAATCTTTCACCTCTTTTGTTAAATTCATTCCCAAGTATTTCCTTTTTTTGAGGCTACTGTAAATGGGGTAGTTTTCCTAATTTCTCTTTCTGAAGATTCATCACTGATGTATAGGAATGCATTTGATTTATGGGTATTGATTTTATATCCTGCTACTTAGCTGAATTCATTTACTAATTCTAGAAGTTTTATGGTGATTTTTTTTGGATCCTTTAAGTAAAGAATCATGTCATTGGCAAATAATGATATTTTAACTTCTTTTTCTATTCATGTCCCTTTAATTTCTTCTGTCTGTCTAACTGCTCTGGCTAGAGTTTCAAGGATGATGTTGAATAGCAGTGGTGAAAGAGGTGTCCCTGTCTTGTTCCTGTTTGTAGAGGGAATGCTTCACTTCCAATTTTTCTCATTGAGGATGATGTTGGCTTTAGGTTTTGCATAGATAGCTTTTACAATGTTGAGGTATGTTCCTACTATCTCTAGTTTTTCTAGTGTTTTGAACATGAAGAGGTGCTGAATTTTGCAAAATGCTTTCTCAGCATCTATAGAGATAATCATATGATTCTTGACTTTAAGTCTATTGATGTGATAAATTATGTTTATTGATTTCCATACGTTGAACCAACCTTGCATACCTGAGATGAAACCCACTTGATCATGGTGCACTATCTTTTTAATATGTGTTTGTATGTGATTTGCCAGAATTTTATTGAGAATTTTTGAGTCAATGTTCATCAGGGATATTGGTCTGAAATTTTCTTTCTTTGATGTGTCTTTGCTTTTGGAATCACAGTGACACTGGCCTTATAGAATGAGATTGGAAGGATTCCCTCATTCTCTATTTCATGGAATAATTTGAGGAGTATTGGTATTAATTCACCTTTGAAGGTCTTGCAGAACTCAGCTTAGAATGCATCTGGTCCTGGGCTCTTCTTTGTTGGTAATCTTTTGATGGCATCTTCTATTTCCTTGCTTGAAATTGATCTGTTTAAGTTGTGCATGTCTTCCTGATTCAGTTTGGGCAGATCATATGCCCCTAGAAATTTGTCAGTGTCTTCAGGATTTTCTATTTTACTGGAGTATAAATTTTCAAAATAGTTTCTAATTATCTTCTGTATTTCAATAGTGTCTGTTGTGATATTTCCCTTTTCATATTGAATTTTAGTAATTTGAGTTTTCTCTCTCCTTTTTGTTAGGGTGGTTAGGAGTTTGTCAACTTTACTTATTTTTTCAAAGAACTAGCTTTTTGTTTTGTCAATTTTTTGAATTATTTCCTTTGTTTCAATTTCATTGATTTCAGCCCTGATTTTAATTATTTGCTGTCTTCCACTTCTTTTGGCATTGATTTGTTCTTCTTTTTCTAGATCTTTCTGTTGTAGGGTCAAGTCATTTATTTGTTGACTTTTACTTATTTTAATGAATGAACTCAATGCAATGAACTTTCCTCTTAACACAGCCTTCATAGTGTCCCAGAGATTTTGATATGTTGTATCAGAGTTATCTTTTACCTCTTAAAATTTTTTTGTTTCCTCCTTGATGTCTTCTGTTAGCCATGCATCATTCAATAGCATATTACTTAGTCTCTTAGTGATGGAGTAGCTTCTATTTTTAATTTTATCATTAATTTCTAATTTCATTCCATTACGGAATTTTTTTCTATTTGCTAAGAGTTGCTTTTTGCCATAACATATGGTCTATTTTGGAGAAGGATCGTGTGCTGCTGAGAAAAAAGTGTATTCACTTGTTGATGGATGAAATATTCTGTGTATGCCTGTTAATTCTAAATTATTGATTGTATTATTATGTTCTGTGGTTTCTTTGTTTGGAAGATCTGTCTAGTGGTGAGACAGATGTGCTAAAGTCACCCAGTATTATTGTGTTGTTGTCTATTTGATTCTCAAAATTGAGAAGGATTTTTTAGAACGTGGATGCTCCATTGTTCAGGGCATAGATATTTAAGTTTGTTATGTCTTGCTGACATATGGTTTTCTTAAGAAGTATGAAATTACCTTCTTTATCCCTTCTGACTATGTTTGGTTTCAAGTCCACTTTATCTGATATGAGGATGAAGACCCCTGCTTGTTTATGTGGCCCATTTGAGTGGTATGTTTTTTCCCATCCTTTCAGCTTCAGTCTGTGGATGTCTTTTTCTATGAGATGAGTCTCTTGAAGACAACATATTGTTGGGTCTTGTTTTTTAATTCAATTTGCCAGTCTATGTCTTTTAATTGATGAGTTTAGGCCATTAAGGGTTACCATTGAAATATGGTTTGTATTTTCATTCATTTTGGTTTATTTTTGGTTTTTAACTGAACTTGGTTTCTTCTTTGATTGGCTTTTCCACTAGTGTAGTTCCTCCCTTTGCTGATTTTCATTGTTGTTTTTCAATTTCATTGTTGTTTTTCATTTCCTCCTCATGAAATATTTTGCCAAGAATGTTCTGTAATGCAGGCTTTCTCATTGTAAATTCTTTTACCTTTTGCTTATTGTGGAAGTTTATTTATTTCATCATTAAATTGGAAGCTTAATTTTGCTGGGTATAAAATTCTTTGTTGGCACCCATTTTCTTTTAGAGCTTGGTATATGTTGTTCCAGAATCTCCTGGCTTTGAGAGTCTGGGTTGAGAAATTGGCTGAAATCCTGTTTGATATCCCCCTGTATGTAATCGGCTCCTTCTGTCTTGCAACTTTTAAAATTATATCCTTATTTTGTATGGTAGGTATTTTCATCATTTTCATTATAATGTCCCTTGGTGTGGATCTGTTGTAGTTTTGTACATTGGTGTCCTGTAAGCCTCTTGTATTTAATTTTTCAATTCATTCTTCATGTTTGGGAAATTTTCTGATATTATTTCATTGAGGAGATTGTGCATTCCTTTGATTTGTATTTCTGTGCCTTCCTCTATCCCAATAATTCTTAGATTTGGTCTTTTTAGTTATCCCATAATTCTTGGACATTCTATTCAAGGTTTCTTTTTTTTACCATCTTCATTGTGTGGTCCACTTTATTTTCAAGACTATATATTTTGTCTTTATTGTCTGAGGTTCTATCTTCCAAGTTATCTAGTCTGTTGGTGATGCTTTGTATTGAATTTTTTGTATGGTTTATTTTTTCCTTCATTTCAAGGATTTCTGCTTGAATTTTTTTTTAACATATTTGTCTCTTTCTGGAAGTAATCTTTTGCTCCCTGTATATACTCTCTAATCTCTATTGGAGTGATCAATGATTGCCTCTATTTGCTCTCATATTATTCTGTGCTTCACAGGTCATTTTAATTATGTACATTCTGAACTCCTTCGCTGATGTTTCATCTACTGTGGTGTCAATGGATTCTATTGTTGTAGCATCTTGGTTTGATTTCGGCATTTTCTTCCCTTGTTTCTTCATGTGTCTTCTTCTCTAGTAGTGCTGATCTGAGGTATTACAGTTTCTACCCTATAATCTTGTAGTGCCCCTGACTACCTCACCTCTGGTGTAACCAGGCATGCAGGGACCTTGGGATGATCTTCCTGGTACTGGCTGTTGACTATAGATGGATGTAGGCAGGGACAGCTGCTGGTTGGTAGATGGGGGGGCTGCAGCATGGTTGATCTCCTCCTCCATATGTAGGGCCAGGGTCGGTCTGCTCCACCTTCTCTTATGTTGGGCCCCTGACAAGTTTTTGCCACCATTTTGGGGGGGGGCACTGGGTATTGATAAAGCCGGGGTATTATACTACTGAGCCACATCCTTGAACTTGCAGTCCTCCTGCCTTAGCCTCCTGAGCTGCTGGGATTACAGAGCTTCCGGCATTACAGGCATGCACCACCACATCTGGATTTGCCACTATTTTTGAAATACTACAAAATTATTATGAATAACTTTCTGTAATATGCATTTTGGAATTTGAGATACCACTTCCTTATGCAGAATGGCCTATGTAATCACTGAATGAATGATAGCCACTTCCTGTAAGGTCAGATTGGTGGTAAAGACCATGACAATTAGCCAAAAGGGTAAAAGCATGGCTTTATTGGGGTCCGCTGTCAGGCGAGGTTCTCCAGTTCACCAGTGTGGGCCGGGGAAGTCATGCCCAAGACTGGGAGAGGCCATTTTTATGGGTAGGTTGATGAGAGGGGCATTCTCACAAACAGGCATCT